>VWZW01000978.1:1515552-1583052 GCA_013397115.1 Edolisoma coerulescens | reverse complement strand
CGGCTTTGTGTGGGCCTCTGGGGGTTTTGGCCAGCCGTTGGCAATTTCTCTCAGACACCCAATTACCCCTGACGTCAATGCCGTCTCTCCCATCTCCCTTGGGTGCCCACATTTTTTCCTTTGTAACACTAATAGCTGACTAGCTAAGTGCCTGTTATTTCCTTGGCAGAAGATTNTCCCCGGCCGGCCGAGGGCTGCGGCGGCAGATAACGCGGGGGACGGAGGGGGTCCCTGCCAGCTGTGCGGGGCCGGCGCTGACTGGGAGCGGCTGATAAGAGCCCCGCGCGGGAGCCAGCCGGCAGCGCCGCTGCGACTGGCAAAGAAAGTTAAACACAACCGGTCCGGGGGCGGCGGGGAGGGCTGCGCTGGAAGATAATGGTAATTGATTGAATCAAAGTCGCAGAGCAGCCTTGTTTTTCCTCGCAATTAATTTTTTTTTTTTTTCTAATTTTCAGACCGAAGTATCCGAAGAGCTCAGGTTGCACCGAGCACATGCTGCACTAAAAGATAATAAGCACATGCCCTCTTCAGCTTTTTGGGGGAAATTCAGGCCAAGAAAAGGCACAATTAAATAAAATGCACCCCCCTTAAAGTTACGAGCACACGGCTCCAAGCTCAGCGGAGCGTGCTCTTAAGGACAGGGAAAATCAATGGCTTTTTCAGGTCTCCAGGCTGTGTGCTTGCTGGCTACCGGGGACGAGCAGTCAATTTTGCCCACAAAGCCAGCAGATAGTGGCANAAAAAAAAAAAAAAGTAGAAAGCACTTTAGCCTAAACCAGATGTGCGAAAGAGAGCTCCTAAACGTATTTTGTATTTTTTATTTGTGTGTATGTGTTTGTGTATGTGGGAGATATTTTTGGTTCCTGCTAGGCTTCTTTGCAGCAAAGCCCCTTTCTAGAATTTACTTTCCTTTATTAGAGTTGCAGCTCGGCTTTGTGTGGGCCTCTGGGGGTTTTGGCCAGCCGTTGGCAATTTCTCTCAGACACCCAATTACCCCTGACGTCAATGCCGTCTCTCCCATCTCCCTTGGGTGCCCACATTTTTTCCTTTGTAACACTAATAGCTGACTAGCTAAGTGCCTGTTATTTCCTTGGCAGAAGATTTGATTGTGTTTTGGGCCGGATACTAAATCCAAAAACTATGTAAAAATGTCAATAGGTGAGTGCACATTGATTTCGGTTAGTCACAGTGATATTTGAGCCCCTTTGGGGGCTCTGTCTGGGGAAGTATTTTACAAGAAAGATAATATAACAGAAAATTACTGGAGCTGCACAGGTCTCTGGTGGATTTCTTAGGGGCCTGCTAAGTTTCTGTAGAATCAACAAATGCTTTATTAATCTAAATTTGCGGTTTTGTTCCTGCCTCTCTTCAGACGGTTCGGGCTCGCCGGAGGAGGCTCGGCGGGAGCGGGGCGGCCGGCGGCAGAGCCCGGCCNTTGAATCAAAGTCGCAGAGCAGCCTTGTTTTTCCTCGCAATTAATTTTTTTTTTTTTTCTAATTTTCAGACCGAAGTATCCGAAGAGCTCAGGTTGCACCGAGCACATGCTGCACTAAAAGATAATAAGCACATGCCCTCTTCAGCTTTTTGGGGGAAATTCAGGCCAAGAAAAGGCACAATTAAATAAAATGCACCCCCCTTAAAGTTACGAGCACACGGCTCCAAGCTCAGCGGAGCGTGCTCTTAAGGACAGGGAAAATCAATGGCTTTTTCAGGTCTCCAGGCTGTGTGCTTGCTGGCTACCGGGGACGAGCAGTCAATTTTGCCCACAAAGCCAGCAGATAGTGGCACCAGAGAAGGGGATTGTCAGGGGACTGAGTGTGTGGTGTCCCCACGTTGGGCGTTTCTGCAGCCCTTCTTCCTCTCCTGCTCCCCACCACAACCTCATGCCCCTCAGCTCAAGATGTTTGTAGAAGAAAACAGAGATTCATGCCATTTGTATTTTTGTATCAGTTACTTTCCAGTTTTAGTTTAGCCATTTTGGATCTTTTTCGCTAGCAACTTGTCAGCCAGAAATTTTTCTTTACTTTAAGGGGGATTCTCCCCAATATAGCATTCAGGACTAGTAGTATAGTTTGTGTGCTTTGAGTAAATAAAACCTTTTAGTCTTTGGCAATTGCATCTGCAAGCAGTAAAGTCTTATGTCAGCACAGCATGTAGAGTGCAGGATACCTAATAACTAGTAAACCATTAAAAAAAAGTCTTCTGCTTGATCAGACATAGTGCTTAATGTATAGTGCTGTATCTTGCCCAGCACATAATTAGTATTGAGGGTGGAAAAGCCTCCCCTGTGGACCATGACACCACAGACCTAAACTGGCATTTTTTCACACGTTAGAGTTTTCTTTCTTCAGTGGAGGACATTTCTTTGCTCGTTTTAAAAATCATTTTCTAAGAATTAACAGACTGTATTAGTGTACTGTGTATCTTAAATGAACCTTGCAAGCTCTAACAGTGTATTCTTCTTCCCATATAGGCTCTGTGTAGGGTGGGTAGGCAAGCAGTATTGTAGTGCCAGAGAGATCAAACGTTGGATAGGAAAAAAAAAAACCGAACCCTAACCAGGGAAATAAAAATTAACCAACCCATTTTTGCAGTGATTTTGTTGGATCCCATCCTGGAACAAGTGTATGTATGGATGTGCTAGGAAAATGAATGGGCCTTATTGAGGTAAGACACCATGGTTTTATCTAATCATGAAAAAGTTGGGATTTTCACTAGATCTCTGTCGTGTTTTCCTCAGAATGGCAGCAGAAGATTTCTTTATGTGTGGGCCAAATTCATGGGATTTCTTCCCAACTAGTGAAAGGGGGGAGCATTTGCTGTCTGTTTGGGCAGGAGCAGGGTATCCTGATATCCTATCAAACAGACTAATAGGTCTCCTCTGCTGAAAGAGCTGGTAATCTGCCTTGTCATGACCGTTGGTTATGAAAGGGACAAGTCAGCTGTGAAGAAAGATGACTTTCTTGAAGGTACCATGTAAAAACTTTGGCCTAATGCCAACACGACCATTGCCGATCAACTTTGGCAGGGACATGGCTCAGATTCGAGACTCCTTGTGTGGAAGAAAGGTTTTTTTCTTTTGTCTTATAGGCTTGAGAGCCTACTGGGTTACTGCTGCTGACCTGTCTTTGACGTTTCAGGTTCCAGTATAATTACACCCACAACTGTAATGTGGTCTTGTCTCTTCAGCCACTGTGGTATAACTGACAGGTGACACTGTCCTTCTCTACCTTAAATACAGCTGGCGAACTACTCCTGGGCAGTCAGATGTTTTTAGACTGGAGCAGTGCTTGGTGGCACCCCTTTCATGCTCCTCCCAGCCTGGCCAGTGTGCTCAGCCTGCTGGTCTCAGAAGTGCTGACAGCGATGTGGAAAACAAGTGCCAAAGCAAAAGCACTATGAGGTCATTTGGATAGATAAAAGTGAGTAAAATTCATGGAGATAAGGTGCACCCACTCAGCACCTGCCCACCTCTGTGCTCCTCTATGCTAAGGCACATTGCTGCCAGCGGGGCTGCTGCCAGGGCTGTGCTGGCATCAAGCACTCTCTGGGCTGAGCTGCCAGTCCTGCCTGGGAGGGGCATGGGGAAAGGACAAAACCAGCTTCTGCTGGAAAGATTTAAAAAATGACCCCGGTGCTAAGATACAATGCTGAGTGTTGGAGTGTGGGCCAGTCTGTAGGGCACTGGCAGCTGGCAGTCACAGGCAGCTGGAGGAGCTGGCCTCTCGTGAACCAACTCCTGAAATTAAAAGGGGGCAGGTTTTAACTTAAAACCGAAACAAAGAGCAGGGCTGGCTGTGCTGTCCCAGGTCGAGGCGCATTGGTGGCTGTGGGTTTTCCTGTGTTGTGTCACCTCCAGTGCGGGTGCCGGGTGTGTGAGGCGCAGGCACAGCAGAGCTGCCGCAGCAGGGCGGACACGCTGCGCTCCCCGCGCTGAGGTGGGACCTGTTCTCCTGACCCGCAGCCGTGTCTGTGGGGTGCAGAGGGGCCAGGGGCTGCAGTGGGCAGGCAGGGGGTGGTGAAGGGCAAGGCGAGGCAGGGGTCGGTGGTGGCAGTGACGGGAAGCAGGCGGCTGGCACCGTGTGGGGGACGCAGCGGGGCCGGTACCTCTGAGGGTGGAGAGAAGGAGGCTGTGGGACAGCCTGCAAATACCGGGGTGAGTTAAGATACCTTAAAGATACCTTCTCAGTAGTTTGCTGAGAAACAGACTTGTATGCTTGTTTTGCCACATCCTAGCTTTTAAATGTACAGTGGGAGATAAAGGACACACTAGAGGAAAAGCTGGGTGAATTCCTGAAGCAGTGAAAGTAGGAGAGTGGTAACAGAGCAGCAGCTGCTTGGGAGGTGGCAGCAAGAGGAAATATCAGCATGGAAGGGAGCAGAAAAAGAAGAATGGAGAGAGAAACACCCCCAAAATTATTTCTATCCCTTTGTTAAGAACTTGGGACACTTGTGAGTGAAATATCTCCTGCTTTTCCTGGAGCATTTCCTTTTCCCTACATTTGTACAGGCCTGTTTGGCCTTGCAGCCCAGGTCTTTTTCCATTCCTGGGTGTGGGTTACACCTATTACCAAAGTGTCACTAAGGTATTAGCATGATTTTCAGGTGACTGCTCTGACAATGGGGTTGTTATTGCCATATAATGCACAGAGCTTCACTCAAGTCACAGCCAGAACATTACACCTGCCCCAGAGAATAAGGAGAAAATTCACCAGGTTATTTTAAGTTGATTCTGTGGAAGCATGAAGGAATATATCCAAGTTAAAGGGAAATGATCAGATTGGCTGCAGATTTCATCAGGTTTATAGTTGCATTAGGAATCTCACATGAATCTTTCAAAATGTTTTAGAATTGAAAAACTTAAAAGTTTTGAAAAGACTTGTTGCACAAAAATGATCAATATGAGTGTGTATCTCATACAGGACAAGTAGGCAAGATCAGTAAGGCATCAGTTACTTTATGTTGAGATAGCCCTGTGAACATCAGCACTTGAGCAGTGTGAATAGCCATTAAGAAGCATCAGTGTTCTGCTTGGTCTTTTAGTTGTATGCAAGTGTGTAGGAGACTTGGGAAATTTTTCTTTCGGCTTTGTTAGTGCCAGGTTTAAGGAGTGTTAGCTGAGCAATAGTACCTTTCTGGAGCACATAATTAACTTTTCCCCCCTAATCTTTGAGTGTGCATTAAATTCACTTAAGTCTTGTAATTTTGATGGTTTTTGTTCTTTGTTTTTTGATTTTTTTTTTCTGGATCTTCATTATGTGGGGAGCAGTCTCTCCATTGCCAAGCATTGATGCTCTCTTTTACATTGCTTTTATAGCCCCCCATTGTCCCTGGGTTCACAGAGCTGGTAGACAAAGCAGTTGGCAAGGAGAGTGAATGACTTCAGGAAAGGATAGACTTGTATGCTCTAGCCACGGAGATGACAGAAATGTAGAAAGGATGGAAAGAGGGTAAGCAAGGCCTTGAAATCAAGGGAGCTAATGGATTGTATTCCAGAGAAATGTCAGAGTAACAGGACTGGAAATGGGGACAGAGGATTTGAGTCAGGGTGGGAACTGGCAAGAGGAAGATGAGAAATGTCAGAAGAGCATAGGGAGAGAAGGAGGGGAATAGACTGGTAAAAGGTAGAGTGGATCTGGAAGCAGCAACTAAGAAGTGAAACACACAGCTAAGATTGTTGACTCAGAAGAAGTGGGAAGTGTAAAATGAAATGAACAACTTCAGCAGGGGATAATATCCTCCACTCTTAAAAAAGTCCAAAACTTAGTGGAAGGAAGAAATGAATCTACTTGATTTTACTTTCCTGTGCTTTTGGCCAGGCAGTTCTGCTTTCTGTTCCAACATTGATGGCTGTCTCATGATTTCACTGAGACATTGTCATAGAAATGGACATGGAAAGCAAATGGCCTGCTTCTAGGAAGCATGGTCAGGTAGTGTCTACCCAGTGAGAGATGGGCTTCCAGTAGCTAGCCTACTAGAGGAATTTTTTTGGTAAAGTATCCTCAAAAAAAAAAAAAAAAAAAAAAGAAAAAATTGAAAATGACTGGTGACTTTCTTCTGGTAGCAAAAAAAAAAAGACTTTGAGAAACAGTTTATATAGAGGTGATCTCCATATGTCCTTTGCAGACTAAATTACTCTGTGGTTGAACCTTCTGAGGAAAAAGAAAATGTGAAGTTTGAGTTCTGTTTCTGGTGCAGGTTGAAAAGGCTTAATGAGCAGTGCTCTGTTCTAGCAAAGTTAGATGAGAATTAACCAAGTGATTGACTTCCACAGGCAAAATCAGAATTCCACAATCCCAACAGCAAATGCTGCTTGAGTTCCTGGGTAAATAACTCAATTAGCTCTGCAAGATGCCCTTCTCTTGGGTTAGAGTCGGGGACCACTTTAGGATGTCCCTCCCTTTGCAGGAATGCCCATGGGTTTCCAGAAAGTGAGACCGGAAAAGGCACACATGCTCCTAGTGACGGCAGCTTGAGCTCATTACTCTGATTTTTAGATATGCTGGCATTGTCTCAACAGCCTGCATTCACATTTATGGCCTTTCCAGACTACTTATCTAGGAGAGAATGTGTGCTCAGCCTGCTCCAGTTACGTCTGAGCTTGAGCTCAGGGCCCAGACAAAGCACACCACAGCTTGGGCAGCCCCAGTATTCCACTCTCAAAGATGCAAAGGCAAGACACAAAGTAGAGGTAGCTCTCCACGCAGATCTTTACCTCCTGGCAGTCCTGTTTGGTGATCCCACTGTCTCCTGAGGTTGTCTGAATAAATGCATCAAAAATAGCTGAAATATTAGAAAATTATTTATTCCCATGAATGAGCATGTAGGTATTTTTCTAATGAGATAAAAAAATTAGTCTTATTCTGCACCATCCCTATTAGTTTGCACTCCAATTAATTCCTTCTTGTTAATTCATCTTGGAGTGTTTTGGAAAATTTCTCAGCATCTACCAGTGCATTTTGTGGGACAGTCTATGGAAAGGACAGAACATTTGCTGAAGAGCCTTTACTGTATTTTCCCATTAGAATTCTCTACTCAGTGCTGAGGTTTCAAGAGGCTTTGAGTGAGCTGGTTGAGCCTCCCTTTGAACCCATCATGGATTTTTCTTTGTATTTTATTTCCTTTAAAGATTATTTCCTTCCTTATGGCAACCACCTTTTGCCAAATGAGTAAGGCACTCCAGTTCTTCCCAGCTTTTGCCCCATTTACCACCTTCCAAAAAGATTGCTGTGGCTGTATGACCACGTCTCAGATTTTCCCCAGAGGGATCTCTGATTTCTTTTCAATCAGTTCATTTAATTGACCATGTTTATTTCCCTGGCCCTTGTGGTTCCCTGAGTGCAGCTATTCGTCAGAAGCTGGATCTTAAGCATCCTTTTCATGTTTTACCTGGAGAATTTCTTAAACCATCTCATCTGTTCTCAGCATTTGGGGCTAAGCCCAGAAGGGAAGCTCTCTCAATCAAAAGGCTATCTAAATGGATAATGTGATACTTTGAGACCTGTAACAAGGAGGTAAATGTCCCAGTCCCACCGCTCCCGTGCTGATCCCACCAGAGCCACGGTAGCTTTGAAGGCTCGTTTGGGCAAGGTTCCCAACGCGGATGTTTGCAAGACAGCTAACTGGAACTTGGTACACATACCTAGCATACTGCTTAGATGTTGAGCCTAGGCATGATGCCCACTTTGGAAAGTAGCTTTGTAGTCTATATTTGCTTAATTTAGTCCTCAGCTCTCCTCCTGAGAATGGCTGTTCGCTGCATGTTAGTGTCCAAGAGCAGGGAGCAATAAAGGCAGCTTTCATCAGAAAGAAGATGAAGTAACTTGGCACTCATTGAAGTCTGGAGACTAAATTGCCTCTTAAAAGATAATCCTTACTGCTTGTCTAAGGAGTTTCCAAGATGTAAATAGGATGGGAAGAAAGATGCCTTTGTATCCTGTGTTCCCCTTTTCTAGATGTTGTCTTGGTGGCATGAGCTTCCTTCTTCAAAGTCTAATAAAATTCTGTTTGAATGCTTTTCATGCTCTAGTTTGGCATACAGCATAAACCCAAGCAAATTGACTTGAGACAGGAATGCATTTTCCTCTTCGGTGACTTCTGTCTGTGTCCACTGCTAGCATCTGTATTAGCAAATACAATTTCTTGGGAACATCCCAGAGCTTTTCTTTTCCAGAATATTTTTAATAGTGACAAAGCACTGTTATTTCCTAGAAAGTTTGGTCAGGTTCTTCCACATCAATTTTTAAATCCCTGTTCTATTACTTCCTCATGACACTTATTTTTATACTGTCTTTTTAAAAATAAACATTCAGGGGTTGGACTAGGTCATCTCCAGAGGTCCCTTCCAACCCTGGCTATTCTGTGAAACACAAGCCAGGAGAACTTAGAGAGAAATGCACCACATTTGTAAAATAAATAGGAGGAAGTAAATGGTATGGTGTGTCACTACAGTCAATGGTCAAATATCCAAATTTTAACCTTGGGGGCTGAGTTAAATAAAAAGAGATCCTTCTAAATAACTTGACATTCCCTTAATGATCCATGAAAGGTAAACCTGAACATTTGACTTCATTGCAATAATACAGCTAGTTTAAATTTTTATTATTTTTAAGCCTGCAGCCAGCAGGCTGGAGTAAGTTATTTGCAGCGTATTTTTAAAGTCCATATTGAAATATTAGCCATAACTGTCTGCTGTGTATAAAAAAAAGGGGGGGGGTGGGTGTATGTTTGAAGTTTAATCATGCTTCTACTTATGCTCAGACCCAGAGCAATCCTTTTTTCTGCTGCTGAGCTCAAACAGCTAGTAGCCAGGTTTGATCTGCTGCCCCATGGAGCAGTGCCCTATGTGAATTTGAAGTTTTCTCAACCCGGGAGGCCTGCAAATAAAGACTAGCCTCAGGTAGCCAGAGCTCTCCTTCCCAAAGCAGCTCCCGGGGCGCTGCCTGGAGCAGTCCTCCTGAAATTGTTTCAGGCAATTGCTACAGACTATCTCTACTACTGCCCCTCTTGCCCCTCCTTCCCTCTCCTCCTCCTGGCGTAGGGGAGGAGTTTTGGAGTCCAGGAGTCCTATTTGACTTTAATAAAATGAGGAAAAAAACCTAAAAAAAATAAAAAGCAGAGTAGTTTGTAGGGAACTGGCACAGGCTGTGGAAACAGGAGCCACAGCAAGACAAAACCCAGTGGCCTTCAAAACTTTTTTCCCTTCTTTCTCACCACATGACTTGGAGGATGTGGACAGTAATTAAAGGACCCCCTAGCTCCTCATTTTCTGTGCCTGGTCCTTTGATCTGGTTCGTGTCGGGTAGCTATTTTCATTGTTCCTGTCTTTTCTTTTATTCTCACCCAGCCCCTTTGATGTGAGCAATGATGATCTTTAATTCCAAAATAGGAGATGGGCAGGATAGCAGTACTGGCCTTATATAATGCATCTTTCACATCTTATTTTTAAACTTGAGCATAATAGGTGCGAGTCAGAGCCTGGGGAGCATTAACCCTTTCCATGCAGGGGAACTGCTGAGGAGATTAAGAGCCTATCACTTTTGGTAACGTCAGTCAGGGTAATCTTCTGTAGATGCCTACAGATGCATTTGTGAAAAAGATTATTATTATTATTATTATTTTCCTGCAAATATGATGGATCTCAAAATATAATCTGGAGGGAGTTTGTCCTAATTGTTCCCATGTGGGAAAAATGTGCTGAGAAAGAACAGTGAAGCTAATGCAGTTATTCTGACTGGCTTCACTTGGCAGCACAGTGGGAGTGAAGCATACTGTTTATTAGTGTATGTTAATAAACTATAAGGGACAAGCTGCAGGTGGCGGTTTATAAACTGTTAGCTCAGGTAAGATAGATGACAATATGGAGGGTATTAGTAACATTAGCACAAGAGAAGGGCTGGAGGTTCTCAATGTTGTCTTGAAATCACAGAAGCCTGCTATGTCTCTGTGTTCTGCCTCTCCATCATGGGATGCACAAACCAAGTAGCTGCACTCCAGCCAGGGTGGGTGGCCCTGGGGCTGGAGCACCTGGTACCAGACCATCAGAGGTGGCACCTGCAGGAACCCCTCTGCCAGCCACCGGGGGGACACTCCCCTGCCAGGCTGCATGGGGTGGCACACGTGGCACTCCTGTGCCATGCTTTGGAGGGTGGCACACAGGGCCCCCTGTGCCGTGCTTTGAGGGTGGCACACAGGGCCCCCTGTGCCGTGCTTTGAGGGTGGCACACGCGTGGAGGACAGCACAGTGGCCCCCGTCGCCCCGCCGCAGCCCCGGGCAGGCAGGTGGTGCTGGCGGAGCCCCTGGCCGGGCTGTCCCCGGGGAGCTCCGCGTTACCGCGGTGCCCATCTGCCTCGGCGGCGCCGCCTCCCTCCGGGCCCCGCAACAATGGCTCTGCTGCTGCTGCTGCTGCTGCGCCCTGCCCGAGCCGGCCCGCTGACATTTGCAGGGTTCAGCCGTCACAGCACAATCCGCTCGGGAAATGCGGCTGTAATTGTAAATACGGAGCCCAGAATTTTCAAACTTTGGGTCTCGAGGCACCCGTGCCATGAGGAGGGAGCTCAGCTTTCCCCGGTGCCTTTTATTTTAGCAGGATTTGTGACTATCTGAAAATTTGGAGAACTAGAGGTCTGCTACTAAGCCACTTAAACATTAATGTTTGAACATCATGTCACTGGTTTTTCTGTTCAGAAGAGGACCTAAATGGACACAAATTAAAAAAAAAAAAATCCCAACATTTTCCTGATAGAATTAATTGGAGGCAAAATATAACAAATTGTCAATAAGAAATAACAAGGAAGCAGTGAGGATAACAAAGATTAAGTGTGATAATGGGCAGAGGCAGCTTGATGAGTCTGATTATGTTTTAGTTTAATGTCTGTCCTTTTCTTTTCATTCGCAAAATATGTATGCCTAAGTACCTTCGTGTCTGAAACAATTTTAGATGTGTATTTATGCCTTCATGACACCCACTCTTTTAGGGACATAAAATGTGTGTTATGTTTGTGTAGTTCTTAAAATAACAGCTGTTTATTAGATAGCTTTCAGGGCAATTCTTATGATATGTTATGGTCCTGGATCAGCAAAGTAGTTCAGCAGATGCCCAACTTGAGCACGTGATGGGACACGTAGGCTTTTCAGCCTGCTTAAACCTGAGCACACGCTTAAATACTCTGCTGAACAGGGGCCAAGACCAGATGTAGTGAATACCTATAATTAACTTTGTTAAATGGCTTACAATATGCCACTTGTTTCCATGTGCTTTTAAATTTCCCACTTGAACATTATTTGGGCTGAACTTCTGTGTGTTTGTCCTTGTCTGTAGTTTTTTTTTTTTTTCTTCCCATTAAATGAGTTTGGTTCCCTCAGAATATTTCTGTTAGGCATGAAGGAGGAAAAATTCTCTTCCAGTTCTTCCAGTACAGTTCGTCTTTAGTACCAGTGGTTTTGTAGCTGGGGTGCTTTAAGGAAATAAAGGAAGGAAAGGTTGTAGAAAGGAATAATATTTCACTGGAGCAGCTTCTAGAGTTGGAAAAAGTAGACATACTTCTGAGACCTGGCAAAGGGATGTGGAACCTGTAATCTTGTCCACTTTTTCCAGCTATATCAGCTAATCTAATAATAGAAGCTTATAGGGCGATGTAATTTCTTTTTTTAGACAGAGAAAAACAAACATTGAAATTGCAAAGGGGAAAGTTGGCACCAGTACATTCCTCAATGAGTACTAGGGCCCTTTCTTCACTTGGAAAGGAAAAAAAATCCCTCTTTCTAAAGCAACCCTGTTTTAAGGGCTCAAGCACGCCCAGATAGCCTCTAGTTAGGTTTCAGCAGTCTAATGAAGCCTGCCTTTTTTGTGATTTCACTGCACATACTCCCTGCCTGCCTTGATTGGCAGCTGGGTAGCAGACCTCTGCAGCTGTGACAATTTGCCTGAGGGAGACTGTAAGTGTCTCATTGAAACTTGCATTGTAAAATCCTCCAAAATGCCTCCCATAATATTAGGCACAGGAGAAAAACACAGGTGTGAAAAACTTTCACAGATCCCATGAGTTCAATGTCTCTTGGCAGCTTTGGTGGATTCAGTGTTATAATATAAATTTTAAACTTGCTCTTACAAAACAGAAGTTGCTCCGTCTTCTGTCACAAGAAGTGGTGAAAACCAGCAGCGCCTGCACCGCGCTTGCCTTTCCAGGGCGCTGAGGATTGGTTATCCATGGGTGAAAGCTGTCTACCTGCTGTAACTCAGCAGCGTTTTCCAGCACGGAGAGGACACAGGTGTCCCCGCTGCTGAGGCATTTCTCTGGCACAGCAGAGTTTTAGGAGCTCCTGTTTTCCGAGTGAAAGCATGGTCTCATCCTGTCCAAAAATGAGCACTCGTTGATTGATTCTGCTTACAGTGAAGGAGGGATTTGGAAACCTAAGAGGTGTCTCCGTGAAATCAACCTTGCTGTATGTACATACGATCATTTTCTCTTCCACTGGTTAAGTAGCTGAACATACTCCTCCCGGGCACATAGGTGAGATTCAGCATTGCCAGCATGACTGGGAGATAATTCTCGGCTTCTGAATGCCTGATCCTTTTGCTGGAGTGTTTGTTCCCAACTGCTTGCCTGTGTGTTACAGCAACTTTGCTTCTTACATTTGCCATAAAGGAATCTCAATATGACTGCAGCCTTAAGATCTGGCACTTCAACAGTCTCAGTAGGTTCAACACAATATTCAGGAATTAAAGTTCTGAAGAAATGCAAGCAGCTAAATTTAGACTTAAGAAACGTGCCTGATTTGAGTGGGCTGTGGGTATGCTGATGCATGGAAGTTTCCCTGCAAACCAGCCAGGCTTTATTTGTTGCTTAAAGGGAGGAGATTTTAGTTAAGTTGGAACATTTGATTTGCTTTCTTGAATTGTTTTTGATTAGTGACTGAGTGCAAGGTTAAGCTTTAATAACATATCCATTGTAATAAAATCATGCTGGTGAGTGATACATGTGGCTAAAAAGATTTAGATACACTAGTCTGTTAAACTAATATAATTTGGAAATGCTCTGGAAACAAGCACATAAAATAAGAAGCAAAGGCAAATTTAAAGATTTTTTAACTCTTTCTGGGGCTAAGATTTTTGTGACCAAACTGGCCTGTTCTGGCAAGCTGGGTGAACAAGGCAGCATGGCTGCAGCCTTGATAAAAGAGAAACTGTTTTAAATTTAGTAATGAAAAGTGGTAATGCATCACTGAGTTTCTGCTGTGGTGTACTAGTGACAGACCCAGTGACTAGTTAAAGCTGAAAATAACAAATCTCAAATTCAAATGACATTCAAAAGTTTCATAAGAGACTCTCAGTACTTTTCATCTTCTCTTCTGAACTACAAACTTTGGTCAGTTTAAGACAAATCAACAGTGCCGTAATATGTAGATTTTGTGAGTTGGTAGTTCCAGTAGGGCTGAGGTTGTTTTGGTTTCAGATTTTTATCAGGGTTTTCTGCTCAGTTTGTGCTTTCCACAGACTGTCCTAAGGGCCACGAAACTTGTGCTGATCTATAGTGATTCAATGTACTGTAAACTACACAAGAGGGCTCAGTTTCAGGGATGTGTGAAGCTTTTGTGTAAATGTTTTTAGTGGTGTCAATTGAGAAGCTGAACTCAAAGTTCAGTTGAGCATAAGTGGTATCAATTGAAAGCTCAGTTTGAGATAGTCGCTTGTTGAGGCTGGTTCATTTCACAGGAACATTTTAAATGGACTTTGCAAAGCAGTTCACTATTATGTTTCTTTCATGGATGGGGAAACTGAGGCACAAAGCTATGGAGTTTCTTACCTTTCTAATGCAGTTGGGAATGTTAACAGAATGTGGAGCCTCCAGACAGTGCTGCTGGTATGTTATTGACTGCTGTGTACTGCTCCTTGTCTAGCAGGGGAGTCTAGTTTGTCAAAGGGAGGGGGTTTTGTCTCATCATTGAGGAAGGAAATGGACTTAAATGTCAAAGGTTGGGAAAGCCATTGTCCTCCCTTTTGTGGCAGTGAACATGTCATGTTCCTCTACTTACTAAATAAATGAATGAAACTATAAAGGAAATGGTAGTTTTGGAAAAAAAAATCCCCAACACTGTAATCCAGAGCATCTGTTTTCTACTTTATTTTTTCCCCTGGTCTCTTTTTGTAATTTACATCCAGAGCATGAATTGACAGAATTTGGCAGAGTCAGATCTATACAGTAGAGCTTAATGGTTTTGTAGCAGGGAATAAATAAAGCTCCTCAAGCCTGCTTAGTTCTCACCCATGCACGTGAGCAGGGAGTGGGGGAAGGAGTGTTGTATTTTTCTTGGAAAAAGACCTTTTCGGTTTCTCCTAATCTGGCACCTGGAGGTCCAGCTGTGCTGGCTTGAGGCTGTGCGTAGCCTTGTGCATGGGAAAGATGATGGACAGGCCGCTGTAGAAGTTGAAATGTTTCACGTCTCTACAGGCAATATGTATAGCTGTGTTTGTGAATAGTGGCAGTGCGAAATTGGAGGTGGAATTACTCTTCAAACAATGATTTGCCAATAGTGCTACAGTCTGGGCTGGTTTCTGTTGTGATTTGTGGGGAGGGCCAGCAGCGCGTGGATTTTCCAGCTTTGCTTGCTCGTGCTGCAGCAGCCATGGAGCCTCTGTGCCTGCCATCATTGCTTCCTGTCTCCATGAGCTGACTGTAAATTATTTTTCCTGGTTTGAGCTCTGCACATGGCCTGGAAATGTGTCACTCTGGTTATGTTTGGCTTGGTCTTCTGCTAATTTATACCAGTTTCTATTTCAATACATTTCTATTGGCTTAATTCAATGGCAGTATTTCTAATTTACTTGGGTATAAGTAAGAGTATTGGGTTCATTACTCCTAACAGTTTAGTAATCTGGATTTATTTTTGTTCTTCAGTCACACAAATGCCAAGGTTAATTTGCTCTTAAACACTTGATTTTCTAGGACATGAAATGATTCCATATTTAAAGAAGAAAATAATGGACAGTTTTATTCTGCAAAGTGGTCTAGGTTGGGGGATGGTGGGTTTTGTTTGTTTGGATTACAGAACTTAAAAAATGCTGGGTTAGTATTTGAGAACTGAAAGATTTAATTTGCCCTCACTGGTACACTTGGATCCTCTGGATTCCTCAGCTGTGGATTGGGAGCTGATATGGAGTGGCACGTACTTGGCCCAAAATGTTTCCAGTGCCCCTAGTAATATGTGATTTTAATGGAGAACTTTTCACAGCAGAGGACTCAGAGATACAGTCTGTGCTTTAATAAAGATGCTATGCCTCCACAGTGTACATTAGTCAGTGAGTTAAACAAGCATCAACATTAAAACAGACATTATCCCCTGCAGTGTATTTTCTTAGTGCTTTGTCCATTACAGCTCTCAAATGGTGAGGTTTCTAGTCCTTCCTGTTGGAAACAGCTCTTTTCTAGCATTTATTGTGGATGTTTTCCCAGTGTCTGGCATAAAATTGTGCTTTCTGCTCTCCTCCTGCCCTCCCAAATGCTCGGTGGAATGCAGTGATGGTGTTTACCGTATATGAACCCCTTGGAAGCAGCTCCTGCACCTTCCTTAGCTGTGCTTTAACAAAGATACATGTAATCAGACCTTTTAACCTTTCCTCATAAATCAGTCCATCCAGCCCATTAATCACTTCTGTTGCCTTCTTCTGAATTCTCTCCAATTTGTCATCATCCTGTGGCTGGGGACGGCTCGGTGACCGCAGCCCTGCACAGAGGTTCAGTACCAGCCCACTGCACCCAGGGATCAGGATTTATTTATTTTGTCCCTCTTTCCTTTCGCTTCATTCCCAGTCAGAATATATCTCCTACCCACTCTGCATAATCACTTCTTTAAAACATTTATAGAGATAATTTGCAGTCTTACAGACCCTCTATCATTCTCTGATGTTGAGTTAGCAGAGGTTGAAAGGGCAAAGGATTGAATGTGACGCTTTGTTTCTCTCCCTCCCTTCCTTCCCCCACTCCCCACCCCAAAATAAACAACACAACTCTTCATTTGGTGCATATGGTCATACTGAATGTGAGGAAAGAGGTAGCATTAGAGAGGAAAAAAAGATGCTGAAAATATAATTGCCTAATTGTGAATCCTAAGTAGTGCAGGCAGCAGGGGCGGCCCTGACTGGAAGAATCAGAGGGTCACTAATTCATACTGCCAACATCCTAATTAGCTGTGCAAATGTAATGTTTATATTGTTGGGGATGGATTACAATATCCATTGTAGAATGGAAAGAAATAAATGAATTGTGTCAGTGGAGCTATGTAGAAAACACTCCTGCCACCCCATTAAACCATGAGAAGTAGCTTAGCTACTAAAAAAAGTTTGTTTTCAGGCTGATGCGCAAGTCTAATTGGGTTTCCAAAGAAAGGAACATGTTTTAATTATTAATTAGAAATCAGAGGAGTAAAAGAGTGGAAATCTGCTTCAGCTGGAGGTTTTGCTCAATGCTGGATTTCTCCTTAATAAGCTGAAACATTCCAGGCCTGCCTTAGTTAGCGGTTGGGTGCAGTGGCTTTACTCGGGGGGTAGACATCTTAATGCTCATGTAATTATCATGTAATTATTTTGTAATGTGGGATCAAAATTTTGCATAGATGGCATTCTTTCACTGAACTTGAAAAATAAAAAAGTTGTGTTCATTAATGCAGTGATTCAGTCATTTTGGTCTAAGAAGCAGGGTTCCCTCGTCCCCCTCCCTATCTCTTTAAGACACAAATATTTTGAAACAGTTTTAGAGATGGTGACCTCAAGATGAATAGAATTATTTAATTTAGATTTTGTTGAATATTTATCAGATTTCTTGTTGGTAATACTGCCTTTCAACAGAAGTGTCAAGTGGGTTGCAATTATCATCAAAGCTGATAGGTACAAATAAGCAATGATCCTGTCTGCTAACACAGGGTGTGCAGGTTCATAAAGGGGAATTCTTGTGGAAGTCGCTTTCTCTCTATGAATTTTCCTCCTTGTTGCCATTGAACTTCTGGAATCAAAGTTGTTAAAGACTGATAGACTTTGTCAGAAGATGTTAAGTGGATTATGGCCCGTCACAATAAATATTCCCTATGGAGTGACAGGGTATGTTCTAATGAATGGAGAGTATGGAGCTGCCTCTTTTGACTTGTGCTTTCTAGTGCTTAGAAGCACTCTTAAGCAGAGTTCTGCTCTGTTTACAACTGCATACAGCTTGTCTGCACAGATGAAAATGTTATTGGGCCAGTGCTGTAGCTCTTATGACTGGAAATCCCTGACAGCCTGGATCCAAGCTGAATCACAGGTTAAACCTGACAAGTTAAAGAACATAGCAAGAGCTGCTGGCTCTTGAGTTGCCAGATGTTTGTAGATCCATGTGTGTCTAAAGGGGAACTGCCCATTAAATGTCTCAGCTTTAATAGGAAAAGGGGACGGGAAAGAAGAGCATATGACTCCATATGGCTCCCTCAGTGTGGCAGTAAATCCTTGTGTTAGTGGGGTGCAACTGTGAGGAAGTGCAGAGCTGTCTCCTGATGTTGCTGTTTCATAGCAAAAAATCCATGGAGGAGGTGGGGAGGATATAGCTAATGTGATGTGGATGGCTTCCTTTGGGGCTATGGCCTCCATTAATTTGTAGATGCAGCATTATAATAAACAAAATATCTGACTTAACAGAACAACTGTTAAGAACATTTAAATTGGCCTTTTTTAATGTGTCTGCTGAAATTATCGTGTTTGAAAATGTTTGAAAAGAAGTAAAATATCCTGATTGTGGGCCATTGAGCTCCTGTTTCTGCCTGTAAGACTCAATATACCTTTTCCAAAACCTTGTTTTAAGAAGGAAAAAGATCCTTTCTAAGTTTTTCTTTATCAGATAGCTGCACTGTGCTGTCCAACCCCTTCTCTGTAGTTTATTTACATGATATTTAGCCATAAAGGATTTGACAAAGATAGATACCAGTATCAAGAAGGGACGCTATGATTTGTGTTGCTGCCAAGAGCTAATTCTGCTTGTGTGAACTGTAAGGTAGCTTTGGTCCCCCCTCCCTACTAACAAAGTTTTCCCTATTATCAAAAAGGAAACCACCTTCATGACTTGTATTCTCCCTGCAGAAGTCAGGTTAAGCTTCATACTATAGTGGAAGTAACAAGTAATTAAGAATAACAAGCAATTGTGATTAAAAACTCAAAAGAAAACCTTCACTTTCAAGGGGCCATATGTAGGTAAAAGAGCTCCCCAGCTGAACCATATGGATGGGTGGAAAGTGGGATCTCCTGCACATTGGGAAGAGGCTAGAATAATTTGTGACTTGACATATTATTGCCACGTTTCCTTTTGATCATGCCGGACATCTACAGGTCTCTGTCACATCCGTGTAGGAGAATGAATGTGGGTCTCTGCAAACCAAGTATCTTAGGTTCAGAGTTAAAAAGCAAGTGTGTCTTTAATTAAAACAAGACCAGCTTCTAACAGAAGTTGCCTTGGTCAGATGATGGAGTCAATGATCCTGTCCCCTCCCCTCTCTTGCTGGAACCTGGAAAAACAGTTGCAAATACAATTTTGAAGGCTGTTTTGCAAAGTGTCTGGCAAATGCTTCACGTGTAAACATCCGTCTTTTCCCTCTGTGGGCAAAGAGCGAGCCCAACTCACTCATGTCTTCATTGGTCACACTAAGAAGGCTAAACACACCATCCAGTAAAATGCTTTGGCTTGGAAAATGGAGCTGATCCTTTATTTTGTGGAGGCTGCTTTATCCCTTTGTGATAAAGGAAGCACAGACCAAGTGGTGCTGTGGAGCAATAATACAGATGTATGAGAAACCATAGACAGTCTTTAATCAACTTCAGCAGCTTCATGGAGACCTTGCAACAGGGTTTTAGGCTGAGATTAGTACAAGAGTACACACTGATATCTTAGAAGGGGACACCACGAAGCCTCGTGTGAGTGTGTGCGAAGGGGCTGCTGACACTGACATCTAATGTCTTGAGTATATGTTCTGCTCTTGGGCCTCTTGGTAGTTTCTTCATCCACTGCAACTTCAGGAAGCTCATCTGGTTGTGTGGGAGAGGATGTGATTAGCAGCAGTGGCATGTGCCTAGCACTGCTGTGTGATTTGCAGAGGTACTTGCGAGACGCCTGAAGGGTGTATGTTCGTGTTGCCATTTTCAGTAATCAACTCTTATTGATTTTTTCAAGAAATCAAAGTCATTTTATAGGAAAAAATTATGGAGGTTTCTCTTTGATCAATGGATTTTTGATTTCTAAAACTTGCAGCAACTTAGAAGCTTTCTTACTTTTTGGCCCCCTGTGCTTCAGCACGCATATAAACCAGTCTTTCAACCGATCTGGGAAGTGTTTGACGTGAAACATTTGCTGATGTACTGTTTTTCTTCCTAAGAACACTTGCTGCTTCCTTCTTGCATGAAAAATCTGGCCCACCTCAATCACCCTTAGCACCAGTGAACCCCAACACAGCCAAAATAACCTCCATATCTAACTTGCATGCAGGCAGCATCAAGTTTGGGAGATCAGCAGTATACGGTTTGCAAGTTCTTGCATTCCACATTATCAGTAGAAATGTTTTTAATGTGATACATACTCTAACACAAGAAATAAATTCAGGCCCTATAGGTATGGATTTAGGTATTGTTTAGTCTTAGTTTAGGGAGGCTTTTGCAGTCAGCTACCCTGCAGTGGGCTAATGCTGCCTGGCTGCCAGATGCCCATCCAGCTGCCCTCTCACTCCCCAGCCTCAACAGGACTGGCAGAGAAAGTAAGGTGAAAAAGCTGAGTTGAGGTAAAGACAGGGAGATGGCTCAGCAATTACCGTCATGGGCCGAACAGACTCGATTTGGGGGAAACTAACTTAAGTTTACCTCGTGCCTCAGGAGTGCTGGGCAGGGGTGGTTATGGCCAGTCCAGTGATGGTCAGTCAGCGGTGGGTCTGTGGCGGAGGCAGCTGTGTCCAGCACAGGGCAGCCGCTGACCCCTGCTGACAGAAGCCCCCCTGCAGCCCCCACAGCACAGCCTGGCCGCGCACGCCCAGTGCGCGCTCACATTTCCACCCTGGGCGGTGAAGCGCGGCCCGGCCAGCCTGACCCCTGCCCTCCAAGCAGATGTCTCCAACTTTTCTTGCCTGCTGTCAGGGTAAGTAGGTGATGGGCTCTCACACGAATGTTGATCCTGAGCCTGGCTTGTGGAGGCCCTCTTTGATGTTTTATTTTGGCTGCTTGCCAGGGGGTCCAATTTTTAAAGCACAGGGGTAACGATCAGATTATTTTTATTATCCTTGCTTCAGAATTCACTGTTCTGCAGACATTGTTTCCTGCACTCTTGCTGGGTAGCAAAGTGTCCCCGAGAAGGACGTGCCACCAGATGCAAGATCTGTTTCTGTGTTCCTGGGAGGAATAACACAGGGGCTGCAAAAGTTGCCTGACTGTTCAAATATTAATGGCACAAACTGTGGCTTGCTCTTCACTGCTTTCCTCGTATAGCCATGCCAGAGCACTATTTGGAAACAAGCACAATGCAGCTGGTGGGTCAAGAAAAGTCTTCCTTGCTTTTGTTCTGGATACCTGGTGCTGCGTGTTAGCATGTTGTGGTGCAAGAGTTAGTGTACGTTGTAGAAAAACTCAGTATAGAATTAATACCTGCCTGGGGGTTTCTATGTACTTAGGTGGGAAATTCAGCCTTATCAATCATTCTTTGTGTTTCACTCTTCAGAATAAGTACCATTCAGATTTATGGGCTGCCTAATTTATTAATCTGAGTAAAAAGAAGACAAAGATATATCTGATTCATTGAATATAATCTTTTGGGCAGATCAGGAAGATGAAGAAAAATACTGAGCGCTGGCTTGGAATAGGAATCTTCAAATATTATCATTTGATCTAGAAATTAACTGGCAGAGCACAAAGGTTGCCTACATTTAACATTCATAGCATTTTAGTACTAGATACAGTGCTTAACTCAGATGTCAGAAAATAAGAGACTTTGCACAAAAGCTGGGTTTTATTCATTTTGTGACACTCTTCCTAATGCTACCCAAACCAGCATGTGTTGGTCTAATTGCCCTTCTATATCTCCATTTTTATATCACTGTAGCTCTGGAATTTGGAAATTCTTGATCACCCTGTGTACTGTAACATTTGAAACTGTGCTTGAGCCTAACTGTATTTTGATGCCCCTGCTTGCTTTAAATAGCAGAAGCACTGAATATAAATTAGAATATATTAGCATTTTGCTGACTTAAAAGATGACATTTATTGTGACGCATAAAGAGTTAATCTTAGACTTTTAGCTCTGAGCTTACTTTATTGAGCTTCTGCATACACGTGTTAATTTTCTCAGATGAGGGATAATGGATGTCACTTGAGAAAACAATACTGATTTGGGTTCTTTCATAGTTTGTGGGTTTATGTCCCACATGGTATAGAAGCAGGCTCTGGGAGATTGCCTGAAATATGCCTGGCCTCTCAGCTGCACTAAAAATAATTCCAGCTTCCCTTATTTCTAGAAGTAATTCTGAGATGCTGCAAACCTTGCTAGCTCCTTGTTTAGGAAAAAGATTTCTATTCAGCTTTCAAATAACAATAAGGGAATGGTCTTTAGGTGAGACTGTTGTATTTCCAGACCACTCCTTTGTAAGAATGCGTGTTGTGGATTTTTTTGTTTTGTTTTGTTTAATCACTTTTGTTATGAAGTGTTCTTGGTTGGGTGACCTTTCTTTGAGAGCAGCAGTTCACATTGGATTTTGGCAAAATGGGTTTGATCATCCTTGCTTTACTAAGCACTAGCACCTAGATGACAGTAATTCACCCTCTAATACCCCCACAAAACCTATTTATGCAGAACTTGACATGATTTGCAGTCTCTGTAAAGGAGGAATATAGGACTTCAGCAGTGCCTAGAATTAATTTTTTGACCTCCATTTAAGTTATTGGTTGAAGTATTAGGTTCTTCAGACAACTAAGCTGTTCTTGCTCTAACCTGGCACTTAGCACCTTATAACAGAGCTGCACTATCAATTCTGTGGCATTCATGTGTCTCCCTCCTAACTTGAAGGTGGAAAAATTGCAAGGGAAATTGCTGCCCAGCATTGGATAGTTTCAGGCAGCCAGTTAAATTGATCTTAGTAGTGATAATAATCTAATTTAAGGCAACACAATCACAACCTTTTTATTAATATTGTCCGACCATTGTCCATTTTAACTGTAACACGTTGCCTGGGAATGCCAGTAAGAATCCCAAAGTCAGGCTACTCGGTTGAGCTTTGTGATCCGCAGCACATACGGGTACAGAGGTGGTATTTTATTTGTTTGTTTCTGGACACAGAAAAAAATGCTGGCAACTAATAGATTCTAGAGATTTTTTTTCAAAAACCAATTTTAAGGAAGCGTGTGAATGGAAAAATTTGTTTTCGAGAGTTCAGATAACATCTGCATTAATATGGTATATTGTAAGGATCATTAATGTTCAGAGTATATTATCAGGTGTTCTCTAATGCACTTTTGATGAGCTGTAATGATGCTTGCTGTAGTGTTTTTTCATCTCTACTCTCCCTCCCTTTTTTTTTCTGCTTGATTGTAATAATGACTTAACCCAGGTGGTAGACTCTATCCAGAAAGTGCCCAAGGGAAATATTATTCCCTAGTACCAGCAAACATCACAGATAGTCATTGAGTTCACTATGAAGTTTCCTCAGGAGGGAAGATCTTGGATCTCCCCTTGGGTATCTGGACCTGCCCCACATTTGCAGTGTAATAATCTGGCTTTGGGACGAGATGGAGAAATGGCAGAGAGAAACAAGATGAAAAATGTAAGTGGAAGGGAAGGAAAAAAGTCAGTAATACTTGATAACTTTTGAAATTAATGATTTTTGTTAGAATATAACTTGTCATAGAATAGGGTCCTGGAAAGTATTAGGATCATTTTGAGATTATTATTAAAGAGTGCAGTGCAGTTTAAAATGACAAGGATGAGTGCAAGGATAGAGATTCTTCCCTTTGGATATGTCAGGGTATTGGTTGGTTGTGATCATGCTAGAAAATACTTCCGGTTTTTGGATATGACTGATATTTGTCCTTAATATTTGTCTTTTGTAGCTCTCTTAATCTGTACTATCAGCCAGGAAACGTATTTTAAAGCCCTGGTTTCCTGGTCCTTGTTATGCCACCCAGTTGCACAGAACAGCAAGCTTTAAATAAATGTCACAGATAGGCTGTAGCTTTGTCGAGTGGACAAGGTGTCTAAAAGTGCAAAAGTGAAAATGCAGGCAATCGGGATAGAAAAATACTACACATGCTTTTCAAGTGAGCAAATTCTTTGTAGTAGCGAGTGTGCAGAGTGTCAGGTATCACTCACTGTGTGCCATTAGGATTTACTGGCAGCAGCCAGCACAGGCACCACAAGCTAGAGTAAATCACGTTAGTTGTTCAAGAGATGGTCTCTTGTAAGTGTATCCGAGTTTACACACACGTGGGAAGAAGGGGCTTCTTTGTTTTCTTGTTTTTTCCAAATCTCTGTTTCATTGTTTGTAGAAGAATTCAAAGGTAAAGTACCCAGGAAGAAAATTATGCTGTTAGGTTGCTTTTGGCTATGTTATATTGAAAGCAATACTTTGCAAATGTAATCTGTAACAGCAAATGGTGTACAAAGGAAAAGGAGTCGTGTTGTTGCACACAACGTTTCCCATTTTCTGTATAAAAGCTTGTTTAAATAATTTTCTGCCCTCCCCTTTTCAGTGTCTTTTCTAGGCAGCAGCTGAGCGCATGTCAGTGCTCCCTGTCAGCCCAGGGCTGTGCATGCGGTGTGGGGAGACCTTTCACAGCAAAGGGGGCTGCAGGGAGGCTCAGGCAACTCCCCCACCAGTGGCTGTTTTGTCTGGGACAGATTTTCTTTGAGGTTGTTCTTACTTTCTGAAATGCTTTGCACCATCTCTTAATCCACCCACATCTGCCCCCTTAATATTCTCCATGGATGGGCCAGGACTAAAAGAACACTCTGCAAGTCTCCTAAAATGGAAATGAAAAACCTAAGTGATATCTGGCCCAAAACTGTTTCAGATTTCTCTTGGAAAAAAAGAGGCTTTTTAGTGGTCTTTTACCTCTGGGAGCATGGTTTCCCTCCCCAGTGAGATGCATTTTGTGTCAGCTGCTTCTATATTAAAAAAAAGCCTCCTGAAATAACTGCTTTTGGCTTGTCAGCATCTGGCAGCCCTCTCCTCCTGAAGCAGGCACCACCAAGGTCCCATGTGAGCAGGAAGGGCCTCTCCCTGTATGGCCCCTGCGGAGAGGGGGTGCCTGGCCCGGCCGGGGTCACAGGTGGGGCAGCCCAAATGGATTGCACTGCGCTTGCTTCTGATGTGCCTGGCCCGTGCTTGCACACCCCGATTAAATTTCTGCTCTTGTCAGTCCATTAAACCTCCCAAAGTGATTTGTTCTCCCCAGAGAATCACAGGAGAGGGGGAGGAAAGGTAAAAAGAGAAAGGAGAAAAATAAAGAAGGGCTGGCAGGAGGAGAGGACAAACCAAAAATGAGTAAAACAGAGCTGCTGAATCCAATAGCCAAGTGTTGCATTGTAGACTCATAGTCTGGATATAAACAAAATGTTTCCTTAGAGCAGAACCACATCCAAAAATTAGAAAAAATGTTTTCCAGAGGTGAACCAGACGTGCTCTGTCCCGCCTCAGGAGAGGGAGAAGTGGACTTACCTCTTACACCCCTCTCACCCCCAGCCCTCTCTGTCTCCACATGCCCCGCTTTGCACTGCGAGCAGCCAGCAGGATGGTTCTGAGGGGCTGCTTGTATTTCATAGCTGGATTCTGGGGTGATTCCTGCTTCCAGGGCAGGCAGCTTGGCTGTCCTGGCCGGCCTGGCCTCCTGGCCCCTGCAGCAGTCGTGTCTCTCACTGCTGCTGAGTCCTCTGTGTACCTGCCCTGTGCCTCGGAGGCCCTGCTGTGACCAGCCAGCCTTGTGCAGGGGCTTTGTAAGCAGCCAGTACATGAGGTGTTGTTTGACACTGGTAAACTGGGGGGGTTTTGCAGGCTGGTGGTGAGGCTCACATAGTCAGTGTGACAGTGGCCACCACGCAGTGGCTTTCCCAAGCGTCCCTCCAAGGGGGCCGAGGACAGAGCAGGACAAGGCTGAGTCTCTCAATGGGTTTCAGGTCACCCAGCTTATTGGTTTTGAGGAGTCTGTGTGTCTTAAAATATCATCCAGCTAAATGAAGTGTTTCCTAATGAAACAAAAAAAACCACACCAAAAAAGCACAAATGTTGTCACCAAAGTTAATAAAAGTAAGGAAATTAATACTTATAGTTGACCTCCAATACCTAGGCACAGTGGGGTGTAGCAAGGAAATAGTTAGAAAGGCACCATGGTGAGCCTTTGCAGTGAATTACCTTATTTTTATTAACTTTCTGACAACCTCGGTGAATTTCCTTTCTTTTTATGAAGTGATTAAAAAACCTAATCAGATCATGTAATTAAAATACATAATTACACAATCTTAGAGTTTTTCATAATTACTGTACATGGTAAATATTGTTACCTGATAACACTTTGCACAAAAATTCTGACAAATATGTGTAGGATGGTTAGGAGGTGTCCGATTTCCAGTGTTTGCCATGGAACCTTCTCCAACGACGCTAGATAGAGAGTGAAATGTTTTAAAATGGAAAATATAGTGAAACTCTAAAATAATGACTCAGTTGTCCTTTTTTAAAGCTTTTGTACATATTGGGTGGCTGGTATGTGTTGACATGGTGTGTTTCTGTGCATTTATAATAGCTGTTTCCTTTGTGCTCACACCTCTGCTTCTGTTTTGTTAGGCACCACCCACTGGAAAATGGGTGTTTTGATACAAAGCAACAAAGTTAGAAAAAAATAGGATCAGGTCCAGTATCTCAGTTCCAGCCAAAGAACTGAATTAAAATGGAGTCCCTCTTAAGCTTGTGTACCGTCACTTCAGGGTATAGACAGGATGTTGCAGCCTTCCTGATGTCAGGTATCCAGGAGATCCTGGACTATGGTTGTGTTCATAGAAAATCCAAAGATGCAAGGTATGATAATCCTAAATAATGGGAAAATTGTTACCCAAAACCAACCAAACAAAAAACGGTTTTATGTGTCTTTAAAATCAGCTCCCAGAAATCCAGGGCCCAGCCTCTAAATACAGACAGATAGTTTGGGACAGATGGGGAGTCGAGGCTGGTACTCATGACTCTTGGTACTCATACTTTCATGTGCTATGAGATGGAGGAAGTGGGATTCAGTCTCACAACTAATTCTGGCTGAAGGTGTGAGGGAGCAGTTACTGAGTTTTCATTCATTTGTCCAATTTTTTTTGTTTGGAAAGGGTGAGATGGGCTAAAGATCTTATTTCAGGCCAATTTATTTGTGGTCAGAAAATCCTTCTGTCCTGAAAATTTTTGCCTTATTGACCACAACTAAAATAAATATTAGAAAAGCCTTGACAAAACATGAAAATAATATGTGAATTGTATCTGGTGAACCTTGTTCTCTTACCCTCCTGTGGGAGACACCCGAGGTGCCCAGTCTGTGCTTCTGTCTGGGCAGGGAGCTTTGGCTGTGAGCCTGGGAAGGGCAAAATCAAATGGATTCCAGGGAGGTGGCAAGGTGTTTTCATTATTTAGATATATTTAGGACAGTAGGCTTTTCGCAAATTAATCTGGTCTGAGCTTTAAAACTCTTTGTGTTGTTTATGAAAACAATAGTTTTTCATTTCCATGGTGGGTGTGTGTATGTTTTCAGCCATTAGTTGGCTGGAGATGGTTTTTTGAACACATCTGGTTTTGGAGGTACAAGCGTGTCTATCAAACCTCTGATGCCTGATTTCCCAGAGAGATTTTTGTTGGTTATTTTTTATACAGCCTTTTACTTTTTCTGTTTTGATTTTTTGACAATTTTTCCTGTGCAGAAAATGTGCCCCCACTCTAAACATCCACCTCCAGCTTCCACCCACATTTAATTTAGGGGACTCTTCTGTAGAAAGCCTGTACCTTTCTGCAAAAAGCCTTGCATGTACCTGTAGTGTCAAGATGAACTTTTGTAGGGTAAATTCAAACTCTCTCTCCCCACTGCCTCCTTATCCTTTTACTGAGTTGTTTAGTCTATTAACATTCCCAGATACTTTTTTGTAAGTATAACCAGTCCTCATCATGTGGGTAAAGTTAGAGAGAAAGCTATTGACTATAGCTTGTCCCTTTATTTCATTTAATTCTCTGATATCAGTGCCAATGTCTGTGTGAGACTGCTCTCAAATGGAAGGAGAGCTGTTAGTGAGTCGGTGGGGAAACAGATATTTGTTTGCAAGTGCCAAGACATTTGCTGTCCCTCCTTCTCTTCAGGGATAAATTGAGATGATTCAGTGTACACTCCAACCCTAATTTTAATCCCATTTAAACAAATAATTGTGCCCTGCACCTTTCCTCATTATAAATTCACTCTCTCGTGTATCTGTGGCCAAGGCACAGAGACAGTTACTAACTAGAATAAATCATACAATTCACATTTGTGGGAGGCAAAAAACCAACCACACACGTGTGGTCAGAAGGAAGCCCACATTGCTGGTTAAACTAGAGTCTTCTGAATAGAGAAAGTGAGCACCTAAGCTGTGAAACAATTCAGGGGGAAGGTGTCTCTGCTGCAGGGGACTTGGAGGAAAGTGGCCCCCGTTCCGGCCCGTGGGCAGGGCGGTGCTCGCGGCTGGGGCTGGCGGCGCAGCGCGGCCGGAGGGGAGGTTCCTGCCGGGCCCTGCGTGGCTCCTGGCAGGAGAGAGGAGGGCCGGAGGGGCTGTCGGCTCCTGGTTGGATTCGCTCTGGCTCCCCTGCTGCGCTCCCCCCTCCTGCCTGCCTGCACTGATGAGCATCCTCCCTACGGGAGGCTTTCTCCGGAGCGTGGTCGCTGCTGACTGGCAACCTGAGAAGCCTCTAAAGAATTTAGAGATGCTCAAAAAGTCTCTCTGCAAACTTGTGGTGTAGGAGATGGGGCACAGCCGTGGCTGCTCTCAGTGCTGGTACCCACAGGAGAGGGATATCCAGTGCTCTGTGACTCCGTGACAGTGCTGCGTGCCTGCAGCGGGCACCACGGGGCTCGGCCCTGGCAGCTGGAAGGGCTGCTTGGCAAGGCTGGGCATGGGATCCCTCCTTGAGCTGCACCAATGGAGTTGTGAGCCCGAGGAAAACAGACCTTGGCTGTTGCCACAGCGTTTCTTTTGAACGCCTGGGAGCACAGTCACACGATTTGTCATCAGGCCCTTCAGTCAAAAGGGCAAAGATGTGTTGGAAGAAAGCAGCTTTCAGTGGATGGTTTTGTTGTGTGGTGCAGTGCAAGTCCTCAGATCACAGACACCGGGTCACTGACGGTTAAACTTGAAAGGCCTCTCATGCAGCACGTTTGTTGTGGGGAAACACTGCTGTACTGAGAGCAATCTTACCGGGTGGCAAATACATCTGTTTGCTTGCTTGTTTTAAAAGTCCCTTCTTGTTTAAAATGATGGGTACTGTTAGTAAAAAAGAAGTAGCATTACCATACAGCGCAGAATACGTCTCTCCTAGGCAAGCCATGCTGTTTGACTTTCATCTTGCATAGTACAAAACCTATAGTTATTTTCTTTTTAAACCTTTCAGTTATTTCTGTCAGGTATTGATAAGTGGAGAACTTCCTTCCCACCTCTGTTTCATGCAGTTCCCCTCAGGCCAGTTACAAACATGGTGCAGATTCATGACGGATGTTTATGATAATCAGGAATGTGCTTCATATTCACCAGTGTGCTGTTACATTTGTGGGTGCTTTTTTTAAATTTTAAATGAATTAATTTCTTAAAAATTGTTCACTAACAAACCCAAAGTCTTAACTAATTGTACTTTGTCCTAATGCACACAATCTCCAAGGAATGGGAGATTTACTCAGCTGGAGCAAACTCCATTTCCAGTCTAGGGTCAGGTGGAGCTGGCAGCTTCCTCAGCCCCAGTAACCTGCTGGGGTTACTGGGGCATACAAGCCCCTCCAAAACCAGGCATATGGAGGCCTTGAGGGGCTACGCTCACCAGACTTGTAGAAGCTGTGATGATTGCAAGTGCAGCTTCTTTTCCATTCTTGGTGTTTGCATGAAATCTTGATTCTGAATTCACTAAAGGGACAGGGAATACATGCACGTTTCTGAAAATATCTCTAGTAGAACTGGCTATATCTCATATTTATGTCGCTTGAATTTTCAGGAGTGTTGAGTAACTGCTGTTCCTATTGAATTCAATGGGATTGCTGTGAATACACAACACATCTGGAAGTCAGAACAATGATGTGTGTGCATAGCTATAAAACAGGTTACTTGATACTGTTTGTCACATGTAATTTACTTTTCTTTTCTTCCCTTCTTCTTTGAAGGCAGTATAAAATCTGGATGTTGTTGCTTTTTACTGTTTGTTTATTGCTGAGTAATTTCAGCCAACATGTGTTTTTCAGCATTAAGTCTATTCATCATGAACCATTGAGATTGTAAGTGCGTCACAGTTTTCCCACCTAGATCAAAATGAGAGTCTGGACCAGCCTCCTTCTTTTTAACTTAACAAGCTGGTTTTATTTTCCCCTGCAACTTGCTCTAATGATATGACCAGCTTTAAGCTCCTCAGGCCGGAAAGCTTGGCAGTAAAGTCCTGTGCAGGGCAGAGGTTTAAAACATGAGGTTTTTCTCAGGTTTGGAACATGGCAATTGTCTTCTCTTCTACTGAGCACTGATGGAAAATACTCATTTAGGAGCAGAATTCTGTTCTCTGCAAAGTACTTACCATCTGTTAGAGACAGGGACTGCAAACCCACTTTCTTACAGGTCAGGTCGCCGCAAAATATCGGTTGAAGATCACATCATAGAAAGCCATCCTAGCAATGCAGTCACTTCTGGTGACCCCAGCCAGAGGGCACAGAGCATTTTTGGTGTCTGGTCCCAGCTTTCTGACTTCTAGTGGTTCTTTTGGCTCACAGCTGATACATGACAGAAGAGTAGAAACAGCTCTGCAGAAATGGAAACGCCACTCTAATATTCTCTACCAGCACAGAAGCAGATAGCCATTTGTCTTAGCAGTGACAGCAGCTTATCAGAGAACTCTTGGCAAAGCTGTCTTTGTCCTAGTTTGCCACTGCCCCAGTTTTAAAGGCACTTGCTTCTCCAGACTGCTGCCCACACCATCAAAATGAGCTCTGACTTGATTCTGCACAAGCTGAATATCCAGTGGGAAAGAAAGTGCTGCTTGTCCTTGTCAGTGCTGACTTCCAAGACTCGCTGTTCACTGTGCAGGATATGACCCTTAAATGAATTTTATGAATGAGCTAAATGGATTGTAATTGATGACTTAATCTTCACTTAAAAGTACAATGCAAAAACATGAAAATGAGCACAATAAAGCATTAAATTAAATCACACCAATCTGGTCCGTTCATGGAGAAAAGTCTGTCTCTCTTTACTTTCAGCTTCTGAATTCACTGAGTTTCTCCAGACAGCAGCTAGTCTGTGTTTCTGGTGCTGTGGTTATGAACTTGAGGGAAAGAGCTTGAGCTGAGTCTGTGACGGCACGTGCCTGAGGGTACTCAGCAAAACAGCCTGAGAACAGGTGCCTGCTGTATTTGAGAGCTGCCTGATCAAATGGGAGGGAGGAAATCATAAATCTAGGAAATTCATCTCGTGCATTTCATCCCACCAGAAAGGCTGTCCCACTGGCCACATTTCCACGAGCAGTCCAGTCCCAGTGCTCAGGTGTGTGCTGTATGGGAACACCCTCCCTGCTAACAGCAGCAAAACACAAGGAAGGGAAAACATCTCTATATAGAGCTGAGAAAATGCATGAAGTAAATACAGAGGCCGATGCTCTTCCCCTGCTCTGGGCTGGATCTTTGGCTCTGCAAAGGGGCAGTGCAGGGCCAGGGCTGGCCCCCTTCATGCTGTGACCAGGGCAGGCTCTGCAAACCTGCCGTGGGGGCTGCTCAGATCACTGCAGCCGCCCTGTTTGCAACCCTGTGCTTAGATAAAAAAGGAAGCAGGCAAAGCTCTTAACTGCTGTGTGTTGTCTCTTTGTTTTGCATAATCAAGTGTTAAAATCATGATAAATGTAGACATCAAGTAGCAAGAAGTGCAGCATATAATTGTGTAAGGCCAATGGGGTCATTTGAAGTTTGTGCTGTGGCTAACGTAATATGTAGATATATTAATAACAATTAGCGTAAGTATTACCATTTATTATAACTAATTTTATAACTAATTATTATAAGTAATAATTATTCTACTAGGATTTTTTCCTGAGGGCTTTGTCATTCCTAATGTTTGAAAGTTGTACATGTCATAGCTGAAACTCTAATTTTATAATATTCTCTCAATGTGACTGTTGCATCCGTGATGCATTTGCGTGACTCCGTATACAGTTTTGTTCTTTTACATCTGTCTTACAATGTGCCCTTTTGCTAAATGCTCTGTTGGCATCAAAGCAGGCAAGAATGACACAGGACCCTCTAGGCAGCAGGGTAAGCAGAAGCAGCAGGCTATTAAGATCTTTCTGCTATTTCATTGATTATTTTGTAGGTATCATCTTCTAATCTCATTTAAAAAAGACTGAATGTGCATTTGAACTTTTCTGAGGAGCAAATTGCTAAGCAAAATATATATATAATCCTAACATTTTAGTAGAAATAGGGTGAGTTATTATTGATTCACAGAGCACGACAAAGCATCACTGCATGAATTAGCAAACAGCTGTTTCTAATTTGAGTTTAGAACTGTACACAGAGGAACTTGTTTTAGTGTTCACTCCTTTCATTTATAATGAATTTTAATTACCGCTACAGGTGAGAAAAATGTAGAAACAAGCTTGTATCTTGTGGAAGAAACAAAGGAGAGACAGATGCTAACAGATTTACAGTCTGTGATAAAAGGAATGTTTTGGTACACTTTACATGTAATTAGAGTGCAGCTGTTTTCAGTCCCAAGTCCATGATGCACAGCAGAATATAGTATCTGCTGCTTTTCCAAAGGGAGTAAAGAAAAACAGTGATTCAACTCTGAAAGCATTTAGTTTATTCCTAGATCTAACATAAAACTTTCTCCTCTGGCCCTATTATGCCATTTATCGAAGTGTGAAATAACTTATTCAATGATATGTTAATTTTTTGTTACCAGCAAAATACAGACTGTTTGACATAAGGAAAAATAATGTTAAGAATAACTTATTTTATCATCTGCACAGAATTACGGATCACCCTGTTGATGGTCATTACTGAGCCCTGATATCTCTGCTAATGGTAGACAAGGGCTCAGGCATGCATTACTCTGGCTTAACAAGTTTCTGTACATCAGCTAAGCTTCAATAGACATCTTTGTGTGTACTTTTAACTTGCAGTATAAAAAAGACTAATTAGATGTATCTTTGATCACTACAGAAAGGTTTAAACAAAGACAGTGAGGTTTAAACTGTCTATGTGTAACAGTTTATCTGTGGCAGACATCCCAGCAAGTTCAATGTTTGAAATTCTGCACTACATCTTGTGCTGATTTTGTATTCTAAATACAAAGTTACTCTCTTTGTAGAGAGTAGAGAGAAGAAAAATCAGATTATATATACTTTCCATTGAGCTAGATGTCTTTCTTGCTTTTTAAAAAAAATTGCTACAAAATGAGTTGCAGTGCAAAGGTGAGAAATTGGGAGAAGAGTCACTAACCTTTGGTAATTTAGTCCAGCAAAAATGCTTACCTCATAAGCATGTGATTAGGTATAACTGCATTTTTCTCAAGTCAGAGATAATAATGAAAGCACTGCCTGTGGTGCCACTTACATTAGCACCTCTTAGACTTTTATCCAATTTCATGTTTGCTTTGAACATTTTATACATGTTTATATATATATATATATGTATATAAAATAGCATAGTGCCTTAAAATACAGAACTCTGAACTGTCTGGTGAAGAAGCTGACGTCACCGAAGTGTGAAGCTGTGTATAGAGTTCTTCAGAGCAGTGTGAACTTCCCAGGCCCTCCTCCCTGCCTTGGCTAAGGGTGGGTTAAGCAGTTCTGGGGGACAGTTGCATGATATTTTTGGAGGAATAATTATAAAGAATTTGCAGAAATCCTTCTTCTCTCATTTAGTGAGGTGTGCTTGAGTGTGCAGTAGTGCTGGGTGTCAGACACAGCCCAGCAGTGACAGGGCCGTTCAGAGGTAGATGCAGTGTCAGCGTACAAGGACTTTCATTGCCACAAAGGCTGCTGGGTCACAGTCCACTATTGCCTTCTGTGACACAACAAACAGAAACAGTCATTGAAGCTAATACATGCATAAAAAATTGAGTTTGGAATAGTATTGATACTTTTAATTATTTGTTATAACTGTGCGGGAAATGTGCAGGAAAAGGGGACTAAACAGTCCAACAAAAAAATTAAGCAGAAAGCTGTCACAGTGCACTGAAAATGTTGAAGCTTAAAACATTTCCTATGTAAACTTGATTTGCATTATTTCACACCAGCACTGCAGTGTAAATGAGCAGCGTATGCTATGTGAGGTTCTTACTATAATCCATTGTAATGATCTATCCCTGGCTTTAATACATAGTGCAGCAATGCAAAATTTGCTGTAACCAGTACTGAGGATTTGTCAGTCCTCAATCTCTGTGTTTTATTCTCATAGTTAAGCATCTGCAATAATAATAATTATTGAAATTGATAGCATTTCTATTGGACTTTCCATCTGAGGATGTCTCGGGGTTTTCACAGCTATACAGAAGTAAGCCCTACAATTTGCCCTTGAGGAGCAGATGGCTTTTTGCTATTATGGAGATGAGGAACTGAAGCACAGTTCAGAAGCGTGTCTTATGATGCCAAGCTTGTTTTCAAAAGCAAGTTACTTTTTTGGGTGCAAGAATTCCGTCAACTTTCAACAGCTTCAAGCATTTTCAGTGCTTTGACCATCTTTTACTTGTGTATCGTGGAGGGGCTCAGAGTGAACCAGAAGTCTGAGCTTAAATCAAACAGCAATCCTTTCTTCAACAATCAATTTTGAGGTTTTTTGTTTGTTAATTTAAGTATTTCTCTTGTGTACTAGCTCTGTGCTAGAGGAATAAACCTGACAGAATAAGATCACGTTTTAAATCTGACCTCCTTGGTTTATTGTCCTGTATGGAGATGCCTTCTGGGCTCAGGAGAGGAGTCTTAAAGATGTCTTTTTGGCCAAACCCTGGATTTTTTTGATGCCTGGGGCTGGTTGTGCAGGCTCTCCTGAGCCCTGTGGTGCTCAGTCTGTGCTGGTGGCACTGGAATAAACTGGCCTGCTGTACTGCACAGGCCACATTGCAGCATGCCTGTGGTGTGGAGGGATGCACAGAGGCCCTGTGGAAGAGCCACCTGAACTCTCCCCACACAGGGCAGATGTGCTAGGGACACTTTTCAATGGAGGGGAACCCGATGATGCTCTGTTGGTGAACAAGAGGGTTTAGGCAAGGACGAACGTCAGCTCCAGGCCAGCAAATGTGGTCTCTGTGCGTGTGTTTTGTTCTTGAGAGGAAAAGCAACCAGCTGGGGGTAGCTCGGGTTTGTGCAGCTCCTGCCCAGGAATGTGGCCCCCAGGGCTGGGTGACTGGGCAGCAGTGCGAGAAAATGAAGCTCTGCTCAAAGTTCAGCAGGAGCGCGCTGTTTCCAGCTACCTTTGGGCAGGGAGATGGGGAGGTGTTTGCAGGGACTGTGAAATTGTGTCCGATTTATTATATTTCTATTAGCAAAATAACTCTGGAATAATAAATATATCAATGTCAGCAGTGTATGCTGAGATGGCAGTGCTGCTTGTCTCCCTTCTAAGAGAGATCACATCTTTTTAAGACTTCATTTTATTGTTTAAGCATCATGAATATGTCTCTGAACTTGGCTTATGTTATCTGGAAGATAAATAGAGAACGAAGTATGATTTATACTACAGTTTGGCCAAATTGTTCTTATTAGAAGGAAAAATACATTTATTGAATGCATTGAGGCTGGAATTAGCTCCTCACTGATGATGATAAATGCTTGCAGTCCTGTAAACGTGCTGAACATTAAGTTGCTAAATTACTGTACCACTTTGAGATTGATTATCAAGAATGGCCCTTTAAGCTTCATGACCCGCACATATATCCTGAGGACTACTGACATCCTGAAGCTTCCTTAATGCTCTTTTTTTCCTAATTAAACTTTTTATTGAATTTTCTTACCCTTTTAATACTTGTTTTGATTCTCTTATGCGCAAATGACAAAAGCCTTGCACCAGCCATGTGATTCTCTATTTTAGAACAGTCCCACTTTGCAGGATTAGCCATTTTAATGACTTTAATCTCCTTTTTGAAAGTGATTTTTCTCATTCTGCTACATTCCTTTGATTGCATTAATGTAGAATTATTATTCTAACCATCTTTGCCAGACATGTCATACCACATCTAAAATATATCTTCCCACTAAAATATTACTGTGGCAAAATACCTTAGAATTTTCTTCTCAGTTCATTATAGGTCTTTTCTTCAATTTAATATGTCAAGTTAAAATTAACAGGGCTATTATTCATTCCATAAAGAGATTAATGATAATGAGTTTTCCCTAATTTGTTCAGTTTAGGTGTTTAGTAATTTAGTATCTTTTTTGTAAGAAATCCAGGTAGGTTGTTTCTGTGCTTAAAGTTTCTTCTAAAATTCTTTTAAAACTGTAAAAGTATGAGAAAATGCTGGAATAAAAAGAATGTAGAAATTAAACATTAAAATTGGTAAAAGGTCAAACTGAAGCTAACAAAAGGAGACAATCTTTGCGTTCTATGTAAACACTTCCATTTTATGACAAATACAACTTTTCAACCTGAGAAATGTTAATTTTTTTTTAATCCAAATTATATTAGGATGGGCTTTGTGCTTCACTCACGAGGTAATACTAATACCAGCTTTCTTTGATTTTGCTTTCTGAATAGCCAAATATGTTTGAAGAGCAGCAGCTGGAGGGGAACTGGCTCTGTTTGAATGTTAGACTGTTTGAGGTAGATCTGTTCATTTCAGAGGAAAAAGAGACTTTCTAGAGATTTGTTCAGTTTGCGTGGTGGGCCAGTGTAATGGTTGGCATAAGTGCATATGGATGTAAGGAAGTTAAAGCAGTTGGCCCAGCCTGTGTTACCACTGGATTTGGCCCATTGCATCTCAAGTTTCCGAGCTGAACAATGGAGCTTTATTCGGTGGAGGCGTTTGGAGAGCTCGGGCTTCTCCCGGCGCAGCCCTTCCTCTGTGTGCCGCCGCTCCGCGCAAGGCGCCAGCAGCCTGGCTGCAAGAGGGGAGATATTTAAAATGCACGTATTTTTATAAACATTTCTGCAAACAGACATATAAAATTATTATAATTACAGCCAGTACGCCCGAGCAGTAACTAGCAAATGGTGGGGTGCTTTTACTCTTGTTTTCCTCCTTTCTCCCCCTCTCCGTAGACAGCAGCAGCGGCAGCAAACGCAACATGTGCTGCCCTAGTTCAGGCCCAGCATCCCCCTCGTGCTCCCCTTTGTCTCCTTGCCCCTGGAGGAGCCCAGCTGGTGAGAGGAGGGAATTAGGCAGCCCTGAGCTACCGGCCCCTCCCCGGGGCCCCTAATCCGGGCGCTGGCAGCCGGCTGCCTCCTTCCCTCCGACGGCCCGTGGCCGCAGGTCCGTGGGGACGGAGCCCCGGATACGGCTGGCGGCAAAGCTGGGGGCTGGCGGGGGCTGGGGGCTCCCTGGGGGCTCGGCAAAGCTGTGCTGGCAGCGGGGTGGGCGGCGGAGGTGGCTTAAATTGGGAACATGAGGCTTTGTTGCAGCTGCAGAGAGAGAGCCGCTCATGGTCGGGGGAGTGAAGCCTGAGAAAAGTTTACATAAAAATCAGGAGCTCGTTGTCTGTGTTTTAGGCTTGGGCTCCGCCAGATTTGGAGGAGCTGGTTGAGCACAAAGACCTTGAGCATCTGAGAAGCGCGGATGCTTGCTGAGAGTCGAGGTGCATTTCGGGAGCAGGAAGAAGCAGGTTCTCGGTGTCCAGCAGCGCTCTGGAGGAGGTTTAGTTAAACGGGGGAGCAGAGCTCTCTGGGGAGCACGGGGTGCAGAGAGCGGATGCCTGACCTGGAAAATAGACATCCCTGTCCTGTGGGAAAAGTTGTTTGGGGTGTGGTTATTTGGTGTAGTTTTTTCCAAGGTAGCTGCTCTCTTTCTTTACCTGGGATGAAAAAGCAGGTGTGTGCCGGAGCAAACGGTGCCTGGTACGGTGGTGATACCCTCATTAGCCGAGCCCTTCTTTGAGAGCTCCTCGCCGTGCTTGTGCCTTCTCCGCCTGGTGACTCTGTAGTTGGCAGGCACGAAGAGTGCGCGTGTGGCAGCCTACACGCACAGTCGGGGATTTTTTTATTGGTTTGTTTTAGTAAGAGCTGAAATAGGAACATTAAATGTTTTATAAGGACGGTGTATCTCGAGAACCAGCTCCTTTCTGGAATCTCCAAATGTTTATGTGGTCTCCACTGTCCTTCATTTACCTGAACTTTATTTTTGCTTAGTTCTGTGGTTTCGTTTGATATCAGACTAGTGGCGTTTATGTTTCGCTCAACATCTCTGCATTTGTTGGAATTAGGATATTTGAACTCACTCTCTTCTGTTTCTTGTTAACAATTCTGTTAATGAAAGCTGACAACATTTTATGTATTTTTCCGAAAATGACTGTGTGGCTGCTGGAGTGGGTGCTGTGTTTCTTTGTGGTAATATGGAATTATAAAATATTTTTCAAAGCTTCATATTGAGTAAAGGAAATAGTTATTAAAACAGAGGCTGGGCCATCTTTGGTTTATCCTGAACTTGATTCTTTTTTGATGCCTTGAGATCTCCAGTGGTGATTTTCCTGGGCTTTTATAAATTTGTTTGATTTTGTACCAAAAGAGCAACATTACCTTTTATACAAGCAAACACGGTAATGGTGCAGATCTTTTCTCTGATTTTCTTGAGCTCTCTCAAATCTGATGCTTTTATTCCACCTAGATGTTCAACTCTGCCTTTGAGCAGCCTTTCATTCTGTTACAGTTTTGAGACAGAACTGAAGGATTTTTTTAATGGAGACATTACTTAAAATCATCTTGATGTAGCATTTAACAGACCCACAAATTCACAGGTGATCACTTAACACTGTAGCTTTCTGAAATGTTTGTATTGCTTCATTGCACATTGTGTTTTGCTTTCTTTATTCATTGTTTATTGCTTTACAGTGCAGTGAGCAGGTGTTAAACCTGCTAAAGAAAAATGCTTTTTATTAACACTATATGTTGGCATATTTGTGAACTATGTGTACAAATATATTTTTATTTCTCTTTCTCAAACCTCCTTTCAAATTCAAGAGGGTTTTTGGGCTTTTTTTTTTAGTTGATTTTTTTTTTAATGCTGTAGTAGCAGAAGCCCATAGTGTTGTTGAGAGCTTTGTCCTTATTTCACAGATGCACTGGGAATTGTTTTTAATCTCCTTTCTGCTTTCCCATTACAGATGGTGATGACGACCCACAACTCTCCTGGGTGGCTTCATCTCCCTCCAGCAAAGATGTTGCATCACCCACTCAGATGATAGGAGATGGGTGTGATCTCGGCATCGGGGAGGAGGAAGGGGGGACTGGCCTGCCGTATCCCTGTCAGTTTTGTGATAAGTCCTTCATTCGCCTGAGCTACCTTAAAAGGCACGAGCAGATCCACAGTGACAAACTACCTTTCAAATGCACCTACTGTAGCCGGCTTTTTAAGCATAAGAGGAGTAGGGATCGCCACATAAAGCTTCACACAGGGGATAAAAAGTACCATTGCCACGAATGCGAGGCTGCATTCTCCCGCAGCGACCACCTCAAAATCCACCTGAAAACCCACAGCTCCAGCAAACCATTCAAGTGTACTGTGTGTAAACGTGGGTTTTCATCCACCAGCTCATTGCAGAGTCACATGCAAGCTCATAAAAAGAACAAGGAACATATGGCAAAGACTGAGAAAGAGGTGAAGAAGGATGATTTTATGTGTGATTACTGTGAAGAGACATTCAGTCAGACTGAAGATTTGGAGAAGCACGTAATGACACGCCACCCACAGCTTTCCGAGAAGGCAGATTTGCAGTGTATTCATTGCCCTGAAGTATTTGTAGACGAAAACTCGCTGCTCTCACACATTCATCAAGCCCATGCCAACAAAAAACACAAGTGCCCTATGTGCCCAGAGCAGTTTTCTTCAGTGGAGGAAGTCTATTGCCACTTGGACAGCCACAGGCAACCTGACTCCAGCAACCACAGCATCAGCCCTGACCCAGTCCTGGGGAGCGTGGCGTCCATGAGCAGTGCAACGCCTGACTCCAGCGCGTCGGTGGAAAGAGGTTCCACTCCAGATTCGACCTTAAAGCCTTTGAGAGGACAAAAGAAAACCAGGTCTGTTGACAGAGAGGAAGGCCAGAACTGGTCTAAAGTTACTTACAGCTGCCCCTACTGCTCGAAGCGTGACTTCAACAGCCTTGCTGTTCTGGAGATCCATCTGAAGACCATTCATGCAGACAAACCTCAGCAAAGCCACACGTGCCAGATCTGCCTTGATTCCATGCCTACACTGTACAACTTGAATGAACACGTGAGAAAAGTGCACAAAAACCATGCCTATCCCATGATGCAGTTTAGCAACATTTCTGCCTTTCATTGTAATTACTGCCCGGAGATGTTTGCAGATATCAATAGCTTGCAGGAACACATCCGCATTACTCACTGTGGCCCAAACGCTACCCCTCAAGATGGCAACAATGCTTTCTTCTGTAACCAGTGCTCCATGGGCTTTCTGACCGAAGCTACCTTGACTGAGCACATCCAGCAGACTCACTGCAATGTAGGAAATTCAAAATTGGATTCCCCTGTCATTCAGCCAACACAGTCTTTTATGGAAGTTTATTCATGCCCTTATTGCACAAACTCCCCCATTTTTGGCTCCATCCTGAAGCTTACAAAGCATATTAAAGAAAACCACAAGAACATTCCTCTGGCACACAATAAGAAGTCAAAAGCAGAGCAGAGTCCAGTTTCTTCTGATGTTGAAGTCTCTTCCCCTAAAAGGCAGCGGCTTTCTGCAAGCGCAAACTCAGTGTCTAATGGTGAATACCCATGTAATCAGTGTGATCTAAAGTTCTCAAATTTTGAAAGTTTTCAGACCCATTTAAAGTTGCATTTGGAGTTGCTGTTGAGGAAACAGTCTTGCCCTCAGTGTAAAGAAGACTTTGATTCCCAGGAGTCTCTTCTGCAACATCTCACCGTACATTACATGACAACTTCCACTCATTATGTATGTGAGAGCTGTGACAAACAGTTTTCTTCAGTGGATGATTTGCAGAAGCATTTGTTGGACATGCATACTTTTGTGTTGTATCACTGCACCCTTTGCCAAGAAGTTTTTGATTCCAAGGTATCTATCCAAGTGCATCTGGCAGTCAAGCATAGCAATGAAAAGAAGATGTATCGTTGCACAGCCTGTAACTGGGATTTTAGGAAGGAGGTGGATCTCCAGATCCATGTGAAGCATAGTCACTTGGGTAATCCATCAAAGTCTCACAAATGCATCTTCTGTGGTGAGACCTTCAGCACAGAGGTAGAACTGCAGTGCCACATCACAACCCACAGCAAAAAATACAACTGCAAGTTTTGTAGCAAAGCTTTTCATGCCATCATCTTGCTTGAAAAGCACTTGCGGGAAAAACATTGTGTTTTTGATGCTAGTGCTGAGAATGGTACAGCTAATGGCATGACCCCAACAAATAAGAAGACAGAAGGGGCAGATATCCAGAACATGTTAATGAAGAATCCTGATACTTCCAACAGTCATGAAGCCAGTGAGGATGATGTAGATGCTTCTGAGCCCATGTATGGCTGTGACATTTGTGGGGCTGCCTACACTATGGAGGTCCTCTTGCAGAACCATCGTTTGAGAGATCATAACATCAGGCCTGGGGAGGATGACTGTTCTCGGAAGAAAGCGGAATTTATCAAAGGCAGCCACAAGTGTAATATCTGCTCAAGGACCTTTTTCTCTGAAAATGGCCTGAGGGAGCATATGCAGACCCATCGAGGCCCAGCTAAGCACTACATGTGCCCCATCTGTGGGGAACGCTTCCCATCACTCCTGACCCTGACGGAGCACAAAGTCACTCACAGCAAGAGTTTGGATACAGGGACATGTCGGATCTGCAAAATGCCACTGCAGAGTGAGGAGGAATTTATCGAGCACTGCCAGATGCATCCAGATCTCAGAAACTCTCTCACCGGGTTTCGCTGTGTTGTCTGCATGCAGACGGTCACCTCTACCCTGGAGCTGAAAATTCATGGGACGTTCCATATGCAGAAATTGGCAGGAAACTCTGCAACCTCATCGCCCAATGGCCAGGCCTTGCAAAAACTCTACAAGTGTGCGCTGTGCTTGAAGGAGTTCCGGAATAAGCAGGACTTGGTAAAGTTGGATGTGAACGGCCTTCCCTATGGCCTGTGTGCTGGATGCATGACCAGGAGCACCAATGGACAGTCTTCGAGCTTGACTCCACAGGAGGTGAACGAGAGGCCATGTGGCAGCCTGAGGTGTCCAGAGTGTAGTGTCAAATTTGAAAGTGCTGAAGACCTCGAGAGCCACATTCAGGTAGACCACCGAGACCTGACGCCCGAGACCAGTGGCCAAAGGAAAGGTACCCAGACATCCCCTGTTCCCAGAGTAAGTACAGCTGAACTTTAGAGTGTCTGAGGGATAAAATGTAGACCTTCAATGTGAGAACAGATCTGTTTTGGTTTTTTTTAAATTGTCACTTTATCAAATCACTTGTGCTACTAGAAAAACCCCTGCAAAACAGGAGGAAGGGTAGAGTAATGCACATAGAAAAATCAGAAGTTGCTCAGCCTCACAGGTGCCTTGATTCCTAGTGGCAGTGCATCGGATTTTTTACCACAGAACTGCCCTGAATTTACCAAAAGAGAGCTGAGACACTTGGGCAGAGGGGATTGAGTTTGTCCATGAATTCTGATTCTACTGAACTGGCAGATCTGGAAAAGCTGGGGCAATTTCATGAAAAATGGAGATGATGAGTACCCAAAACAACAAAAAAATCTAATCTGTCATATTTGAGGAATGAGATTATTTCTTACCAGGAAAACAGTAATGAGCAGGAGGATATAGGAACTTGTGAAGGAAAATGTAGTGAATTCTATCCTACCCCCCAAATTCTCACATAAAACAAACTTCTGTGCTAAAGAGCTTGTCCCTAGGAATGTCTGTCAGAATGAACGTTTTGAGGTTACTTGGAGGTCTGTGTGCATTTGTGCGAGCTTGTTTGTATGTGTGTATGATTTTTAAAGTGACTTTAAAAGAACCTGCTTCATGGCCCTTCTGTAGGGGCCATTAGAGGATAAGTAGTTTCTTAGCAAATCTGGACATTGTCTAACGCAGATTACATAAAAGCGTGCTGTCCTTGACTTTTTGCAGATAGCCTGCTTTCCCATTTCCTAGCTTACAAGTTACTTGGGAACATGCAGATCCAAGTAAGGTTCCAGAAGCCTACTCAGGAGATTAATATCATTTGCAGTTTATAGTCTTTTTAAATTATTTGTTGACGTTTTGGTTCAAGAATGGGCCAAGTCAGTCCTTCCTCTGTCAGGAACAGATGGAATGAGAAGTGGATTTTGGAAATCTTCTCAGGAGACCAACAGCAGACACATCTGAGTATTGATATCATCTGACATTTTTAATTAAACATGATGGGGTGAGATTTTCAAAAGTATCTAAGGAAATTAGGCACCCAACTCCTAATGAATAATTCCAGCCATAGATGCCTGTTTATGTCAATCTGCTAATTAAAGCACCCACAAACACATCTTACTGAATTAAAAGCACCTGAAAACACCATCCATTCAACTAGAACAGCAGAGGCTCAGTAAGTAAGAGAAGGCCCTAAGTGTGTCCTGAGGATGTGGACTAAGGTGCCTCCAAGGGAGCCGGTGCAGGTTGTGTCCCTGGCAGGACTTGTTGTCCCTGCTCTGTGTGGGGCCATGTGGGGCAGCAGTGTCCAGCTGAGCTGGGCTGGGCACGGCCACGCTGGAGCAGTGCCCTAGTCCAGCCTCCTGAGCCAATCCCACAGAAAGCTTGATTTCTTTTCTTGTTTTCTCTCTTTTGGTAAAACCGCTAGATATTGTTCCCTTTGGGTGTGACTAAGCCTCCAGGCACACGCAAATAATTTTGCAGAAGAATGAGGAATGGAAATATCCCTCCTTTAGTGTGATACCTAGGTCTGGCTAGGTCACTGTCCTTCTTCTTCCTCAGGCCTTTATTTCCTTCTAAATTCTTTAAAAATACCTCTGTTCTGTTAGGTAGGATTAATTCATATTGCTGAGCCTATGGAGTTACCTGTCCGTTCCTATCAGCTAGCAGAACACATTGCCATTTTCTGTCTTATTTCTTGCTTTAACTCTTTCTTTTCAGTGACAGCTTCCACAGTTATTCTCTCAGGAGAAAGTTTTAAGTTCTTCAATAAGGTAAATGCTTTGAATTTCATCCCATGAGGGAAGTTCTGAGTTTCTTTGTAGAAGATAATAAAAAATCAGCATTTGTGATGATGGCAAATGGTACCTTACCAGTGTCAGTGGCTTGCACATATGCTAATATCAGAGATAAGCATCCCAGGAATATATATATTGTTATTAGGAATAATTCATTATCTTACCCTTCATTATAGGTACAAGACCTGAATTCTGATATCAGTTCACTTGAAAACTATTGGTGTTTCACTCAGCTTTCTGAAGGCAGTGAGTGCCCTTTGTATTTACCTAGTACAGGGATTGTCAAAGAATTATACTGGCTTTTAAATGGTGATATATCTCTGCATTCAAGAACAGTGTTTACTTAACTTCATTGGCTTCATAGCAAAGCTAAGCAAGTTGAACATGAACTCTCTTGTCATCTTGTTAGTGTGCTGCACACAGGTAAAATACCACTTTACTGGAGCAATCTGTAGTGCACAGTGCATGCAGAATGATCTGCGTGTGTTGCGAGAAGAGCTCCCCAGTTCTTGAGTATTTCTACATCTCATTTTTTAAACACCTCATTAATTTTTCTTTCTTAAATAGAAAAGCGGTTGAAGATTAGGACAAGGTACAGTCAGAAGGAACATTCAGGTAGATTAGGTTTTTAAGTAGTGGGTATATATTTCAGAGTAAATAAGAATAAGCAGAATGAAACCCAAGCAAATGGAAAAGATGATAATAACATATAACATCTGTAACTTCTTTCTATGTCAGAAATCACTCTACCAGCAGTTATTTACTTTTTGATAGAAGAGGTCAGTGTGGAAACCTAAAGTAACTTCAGAAAAAAACCTTAAATGAAGATTTAACCCCAAAGTGAAAGAAAGGGAGAAAATAAATATTAGCCCTTGATCAATAAAAAATATTTGAGAAGAAAAAAGAACAGGAGAAACTGAACAATTCCTTTTTTCTGTAAGTATTTGCATATATGCCAGTGTATATAGCACCACAAATGCAGTCTAAATATTTTGTTATCTTTTGTTTCAGTTTTTTTACTATTGAATTATTTGAAGTTTTATTCTGAAGATCAGTAGGAGACAGCTAGATGAGCATTGAAAAATACTCAGGATTGCTTGGCAGGCTTGGGGCTTTTTATCCATAAGAATGAAAGAAAGTATATAACCCCTGAAAATCCTGCTATATTATTATATATAAGTATTCTGTCTTCCTCACTTACGTTTTTACTATGGCAAACAAATAGGAAGAAATACGTGTAAATTGATCATGTTTGTTTCTAGGATGCCTGCCTAGGATCCATTCATGTTGATCAACAAGATAGATTTCCAGGCAGACAGTTTTTTCAGTGTGTATATGGCAACATCCTTTTTGGAGGATTTGTTTTTAGGAGTTTTAAGACAAGTCAATGGTCTTCTGCAAGAGACATCACTAAGAGAAATAAATGAAATATGTCTTAATAGTAAAAGATTTCTCTAACATCAGTTTTTGTTTCATTCATATAGTTTTGTGTGAGCTATTCTGTTTGGATAGGACTGAAAGTGTTTTTCAGATGAGCATCACAAGCAAAGAAATCATTCCAGTATCTGACACAAGTATAGTTCAAGGCCTTTTTTCCATTCGATTAAGATCTCAACAGAGGTGATGCTTTCCTGTTTTTCTCAATATCTTTCTGTGTGTAGCAGCTTCAGTTGTGAATACATTTTATTAATTCATTTTCACGTGCCTTCTAGAGGAATGTGCATATCTTGAGAAACATGACTAATTGTTTAGTATTGAGATTTCTCATTTCCTCATACTGGAAACAGTCACATTTCAAGCTGTTCTTTCTCTTACACAGCTTTATTTTGTACCACGGGTGTCATGAACAATGCTTGTTTAACATTGACAGTGGCAAATGTTTAGACTTCAGTTAAGTTTTCATTTTGAATGATGTTACTATTTTTAGCCCACCTAGGTTATTTGGACTGAAGAAGCAAAGGAGGTAGCATAGAAAGTTGGAAGAATAAACCCTATTGTGTTCCTTATTCAGTTTCTTTTCTCCTGCACACTTTCTCGGAATCAGTTCCTTCTCTTTGTTCTCCCCCACAACCCTTCTCTTCCCTTGTAAATCCACTTGAATGGAGGAATATTTTCTTTGTAGAACAGGAAACTATTTCCAGATTTAAAGGAGGATAGTCTGGAAAACCCATGGGAACAATAGATACTTCAGAAAAGAAAACAGAACCCTCTCTTGTTATTAGTACAATTTTGTGCCAAGACTGGAATTAAATATCTTGAATTTGTGGGGAATGAGCTCTCAGCTGAAGGCTTGCTCATCTGGTCTCTTTTATCACCTAGATGCCATCACCTAGACTCTGTTAGCTCCTCAGAGTGTGGGCACCTTTGTTGTCACCACTTCTGAAGATAAAACTTTAAAAAAAGATAACTGATCCATTAATAATGTTCATAAAGCAGAAAAATGGCAGTAGAAGATCATATTTGTACCACAAGTAATTATAGTTGTATTAAAGCTAGTGCTCCCCATTTACTGATAATGGAAGGATGTTTTGTGACATTCTTTTGAAGGCAGTTATTAGTGAGCCAAAAAGTCAGCTCTTCCACCTCTTGCATATACACTTGAGTGCTAATCTAGCTAGTTATTTTGAGACCTGTATAGGCCATTTATTAACCTCACTCCATGTCAAGTGGGGTGCCCTGTCACAGGAGCCATCACCTTGCGTGCGCGGGTCTCAGCTGAGGCAGCACTCAGGGAATCTGAAATCTGCCAAGGGCTCCTCATGCCAAGCAGAGTGTTTTACAGCATTGTGAAATGGTGTGGAGGAGTTAGTGCTGGGTCTGTGGATAAACAAAGACATCCTGTCTCTGGATCTGTTAATAAGTAGCTTTCAGAAGCCCCCAGATCAATTAAAAAATGAATCATTTTTCTGTGTTTAATATAACTTTCAAGGTTTGAAATAGAGTCAGGCTGAAATATTGTCCTCTAGCTGGTTACTTAGGGAACCCTCGTAGCTGAGGTAAGCATTGGACAAGGCACAGAGCTTAGTTTTGAAAAGGAAGAGGGAAGTTTCAACTTTTAAATGTGACCATGTGACCACATGAATCAGTCACTACTCAATCCTATTTTGCTCTTCCAAGGTTTTTTGTGTTTTGTTTTGTTTTTGAAGTTAGGAGCCCTCAGCATGTGTGTGCCAGTGTGTTTGACAGGACATGTGTACGTGTGTGTGCTGTGCTCGTCTGCCAGAATAGATTCCCCAGAAAGAGTGCTGCAGAAATCCAGCTGCTTTTCCATTAACAGCCTTGATTTCCAAATGGACTCCAGGAGGATACTTTCTTGAGCTGCCTAGGGATAACTAGCCAATCCAAACTATTTCCTTTTATATGGTTGGCTGTGTCAGCTTTCGGCCAATGGAGTATAGCCTTCTTCCTATTACCATGTTAATCACCCATTGTTGTTTTCGCCTAGAAAGCCCTGCCTAAGCAAACACACACTGGTACAGAATTCATGGAATATGCCTAACGTCCATAGACTGGTGCATTTGTTATTATGGTGTTACAGCACGTTCATTAACCTCCAGCAGGCTACCTTGTTGCCATTGATGACATGGAAGTAGTTAAGCTCTTGGTAGCACCTAATTTGTTCTTTCCTCAGCAGGTGCTTGAGGAAATTGGATCCCATGCACAGAGGGGGTGACAGCAACTTCTCTGTTTGACTCAAAACTTCTGACTTGTTACTGCTGTCCTAAAAATGGGCTGCTGTACCTGGGTGTGGGGTGGAGGCTGAAGAAAAAGTAGCGTGCATCTAAAAGTACACAAAATGTACCCCAAAAATATTTTCCTTTGAAAGGTTAAGAGGGTGTTGTTTACTGAATTGGGTTTTTCAGTGCTCTTGGCTTGGGGTTCTCTTCCATCCCTAAGCTACCTGAGCTTGTGGCCAGCACCTAGAGGTTTCATGTGTGTTCTGCTGCCACCAGCTCTGGTTGTGGGGCTGCAGACCTCATGCTCGTGCAGTGTTGCAGTAGAAATTATTCTCCAGAAAGAAGTAGGCACAAAAGGCCAAATTTTTCTAAATTACACATCGAAAGATGTCTATTTAGATAGCATATTCCCATGCAGTAAATAACCGTGTACATCAGACCAAAGCACCATGCTCCTGCTTTGGGAAATAACAGTTTTGCAAGTGTACAAAAGCTTAGCTTTCATGGTTTTTGATTCTCTGTTTGGTTTTTTTTTTTCCTGAGTTGGATGTCTGACTTGTCAACGTGCATTTTAATTTCTGCAAATGGTTTCTTGGATTTTTTTCCTGCCACGTTGCACAAGTACACGCATCACTGTAAATCTGAGTGCAAACCCCATTTTCCCTGTTTGAATAAATGGTTCATGTAATTGCCTCTTCACATAGTCTCCTGACTTCTGCAGCTAGGCCTCTCTGGTATGACTTTGAGATGGAGAAAATATAAACAGATTATACTAGGAAACAGTTTTTTGTGATAATGCAGTTTTTTCAAGATTTCTGATTAGAGACCAATACAAAATGCATTTTTGTCTTCACTTCCCCAAGTAACTCACTATAGGTGCTCTGCCTACTCTAGTTGAATCTAATAAAAGGTGGAATTTTTTGAGAAAGTTGATCTTACTCTGAAAACAGTTACTTTTCTGTCTTTTATTTCACTCTGGGGGAATTTTACTGCAATGGTTTAAATGACAGGAGCAATCTCATTATGGCTCAAGTACTCAGTCAGATTTTCAAGTATTGTAATTGGAAATTTTTTAAGTTGAAATTAAAATTTCTCCTAAAGCAGGTTGTTAATTAGGGATTGTGTCTATGGTCCCAGAAAAGCCTGGCCTGGGGATATATGAGCAAAAAAAGCCTCAGTGGAAGAAATTTGAAGCATGTAACATGCTATATTCATGATCACACTTGCCTTATGCTACAGTGCAGTTTTCTCTAATCTCTTTTTGGTTATTAAACAGAAAAAGACCTATCAATGCATCAAGTGCCAGATGACCTTTGAGAATGAGAGAGAGATACAAATCCATGTCGCTAACCATATGATTGGTAAGACATTCTTTACACTAGGCCACTCATTGGCTGCTTGCTTTTTGCTACTCTTTGACATTCACTATTCTAATAACTTGTTAATATTCATGCTGTAATTTATTTTTTTATTTTTCAAGGAAAATTATATTGATGTAATGATTCTTCACTTCAAAGCTTTTTAAATATGTGGTTATGAAAGTGTTACTGCTGAGCTTTTTTCCTTATCCTTTTGAGTCCTCATGTAGCATTTTCATTTATATTAAAATCAAACTTTTGACAGTATCTTCCATTTGATAGCATAAATTTCTCTCTATCTGTGTAAAAAGTACTTGCCAGTTGTCAACCACTTAGGAGCAATTATGTTTCAATTTTGTATGTCATGACATTGAATAGATGTAACTGCTAGCATTTTCCCAGCTAAGTGTGGTGAATTCCTGAGGAGCACTGTCAAAATAAAACACTCACAGAGTTATTTCAGTGGGTTTTTTCTACCTTTTCCAGCAATTCTGGACTTCAGAAAGTTCAGCTTTTCAGACATACAAGTGTTTTAAAAATCAGTGCTTTCTGCCTTCTATGACAGTCCTGTCGCAGGAGTGAGTAAAAGCATTGTTGTAACCTGATGGGTGTATTTCTGCTGCAGCTGCACGATTGCTTCTCTGATGAACACAAAGAAAGGTTTTTCCATGGACAGATGTTATAAATATATGTGTTGGCCCAAGAGGTCAGTTTATTTTGATGCATAGACCACAAGAAGGTACTTACATGTGCCACTGTAGGCGTGTGTTGGATGAGACCCTTCAAGGACCCGACAGTGTTCTCTGTCTCATACATTCATATGCAGCATTTATCTCCCATAAGCATAATGGTTTTCCTTCAGCAATTTTGCATTTAGGAAATTATTCTCCCATCAATTCAGGTATGTAACTCCTATTACCTTTGAAGTGGATTATGCATAAATACCAGAGAGAGAGAAATATGGACTGACAGTCTTCAAACCCCCACCCCCAAATGAAAACCATACATGTCAGTCACAATAATTTTCATCCAAGAGCCAGGCAGGAGTTTTAAGTTAATGTCAAGCAGGTTAAGATAAAGATATCTAAAAACGTTTGCTTTTGTAGCAGGTGTTAATGTAATCTCTTGTTTGCAAGCTTGAAGAGTGAGATCTTTGTTAATTGGACCATAGTGATTTCACATAGCTCCCTCCTAGATTTTAAGAAAGAAGTCCTTAGCAAGCTTAGCACTTGTTTCAACTTAATTTGTGATCCAGTAGCTAATAAGTGATTTTTAAATACAAAGGTCATGAAATGCTGAGTTAAGGTTCTGCTTGATTCAAGAGGGGAATAATTTGTTTTCTTTTGGAAAAATGTAATTTCTTCATTTTCCAGGAACTGACATGTGAAATTTCTTTGTCTATATGCCCATAATAGTGCTGTCTGGAATAACATACAATTTACACACTTCCTTACAAAGTTCTTAGCACTGTTGGAAAACAACAGGTGTAGAAGGCATAGGAGGCTCAGAAAATTGTGGGGCTGCTATTTGTGAAGATTGCACCCATTGTTTCCTCAAAGCTGTACATCAGTTACTGTAATATTTGGAAGAACTCTGTGTAGTACAAAGGTGCTATGGGCCCCGTTCTGTGCACCTAGAACATGGTAAATACCAGGATGTGGTAAGAAAATGTGTGGTAATTCTACGGTGGTGTCATATCTTCATGTCACTTTGCTGAGGTACAGACTAAGGTTGTCCGTTAAGTTAAGGTCATCACTGCTTTTAATGGTTCAGTTTAGGAAAGAGCAAAGTGTAAAAACCTTTAACATGGAGCCAAACTTCCACCCACTCTGGGCATCTCGGTTCACAAGGCTCCTGGGCCCCCTCTTCTCCAGGACATGCAACTGCTCACAAAAACAGTGTTTCCAGTGAGTTTGCTCATTGGTATTTGTTGGTATTGGTTCTCTACTGGGGAATACTGAAGGGAAAAGGAGGGGCTAGATGTCAGCATTTCTCAAGCAATAAATGCTGTGCAGATTTTTGGTGTTAATTTACATAGTCCTGAGTCGCTAACAGCAGGGAGAGTGACTAACTGCCTCTTGTTCTTGCTCCTGTCCCCTTTGGTCACAGCCTGAGTGCTTTGTTCCCTTATTCAGGCCTTAGGACAGACTGGCGCGTGCCTCCTTACTGCTCAGGCTGGTTTATCACTGATAAGGGGTGCAAGAGTTTCCCTTCTCTGTGTTAGACCAAGTGTAGCCAGGTGGGCAGCGAGAGAAAGAAGCTAATATAGCTGTTTCTGCAGCCCAGGTCTAGTTCACAGGAATTATTAATGTCATCATTGTCAATTTAAGATCTGCAGATGAGGATTTGTTTGTGCTGGGGGGCACTGAGGTCACAGGGTGAGCATGCAGGTGTTTGGGAGACAGGAGGAGCTTGCCCTCAGACTGTGTGTCCTCAGGAGCTTCGGGCTGGCCTCATCTCAATGAACTTGTATCTGTCTAAAGTTAAGGTGTCTGGTTTAATATAGTCATTGAGATGCTGTCTGGGGAAAATGAATGATTGATACCAATCTAAGATAAGAGTTTGAGTAGGATAAGCATTTCCAGGGAGAGATTTTTATCTCTCTTTTGAATTTGAGGAGAGCCAAGACAATGAAGATAGCCTTGACATGTAATTTTTAGGTAAAAAATCCCTTGGCTTTGATAATCCAAGACCCCTCAGCAGCACTTTCTTCTCATACTTTGAGAAACACAAAATCAATAGTTGAGATATCCTAAGCACTTGCTTACAGTTTTATTCTGCTCAAGTGACTGTCAACAAAGGAATCCCTGCTTTGTAGCAGCAATACTTCTTAAGTAGCAGTGTCCGTAATATGATCAAAGAATTAAATTATTTCTGACATCACAGTATTAAAAGCTGCATCCAGTTAAATTGGCTGTGCCTCCCTCTTCAGACTGAGAATCTGAGAGGTTGGAGTTGGAGGGCCTGTTCATAATTCATGGAGGTAGGGGGTTTATTTTTTTCAAAGCAGTATGCAGGGAATTTCCAGTGCTACTCCCACACACCGCTTTGAAAAATTACCCTGCTGCACTCTAGCCCTTCATATCCTGTGCACAAACACAGAGGCACATTGGGTCCTTCACGGGGTCCCCAGGGAAGGAGCAGGCTGGATCCATCCCCAGGGGAGGGAAACGGGAGATGTTTTGTTTCAGTTTACGCTGGGGCCTGTAGGAGGGCTCTCTGCAGCAGAACAGACCTCCTCAGCTGGGGTTAGCCAGGAAGGGATCTGTTTAGGAAGGTTTTCAGCTGCGGGGGTAGTTCAGGTTGGAATTTTTAGAGAGCAGTGGTCTTTGAAACATTGCACCGATTGGGGCTCCTTTGAAACATTTCCATGCCCACAGAAAGGGGATCCCCCTTTGAAACATTTACAGGCATTGGGGAGTCCACCTGGGACTATATCAAAAACTTTCAGTAGTTCTTGCTGCCTCTGTACTTGCTTACCTCCTGTTGCGCTGACCTGGCAATGTTTAAAGCTTCTCCCCCTTATCTCCCCACCTACCTCTGCCTCTGATGTGCCGTCTCTATTAGATGCAGGGGAGGATGGGCGTGCGCGGCCCTGGGCTCTACAGGGGGCACTGAGCAGCCATGGCAGCAGCCAAAGCGTGGAAATCTGTCAGTGCAGCCTCTGCCCGGGGGCTGGGGGAGCCCTGGGACTTCAGTGTCCGTCACAGGACCACTGCCAAGTCCCCGTGTGGGCAGTGGCTGCTCCCATCCTGCACTGCCAAGGGAAATCCGCTCAGAGCCCTGCACAGGGAAATAAGGATTAGGCCCAGGGTTTTCCTGATGGGTTTTTACGGCTGTGTTGTTCCCACAGCCAGGCTGGGTGCCCTAATTGATATTTTTCAGGGTGCACAGAATTCCACAGTCTTGTTCTCCAGGTGGGTCAGGTTGCCCATATCGAGGGGAAGTGCATTTGGATCCCTGCCAGAGTTCTCAGCTCTTTGGGTAAGAGAAGTGGACACAGCAGTTCTTCTCTCTGTCTCAATTAGATGGGGGATGTTTTCCATTTAATGTTCAAGAAAGATGAGCAACTGTCCCAACTCCTCTTTCTCCATTCTCCAAGAAAGTCTCCTGGCAAATGTGCACAGGAAGCTCAACTGGGGCTCGGTTAGTGCTGGAACAGGGGAAAGAATGATTCCTGGTTTGTGCTCTAACACTGGGATTGCTGTAACATTCCTCCTGCCTCCGGCTCCAAAGGCATGTGAGGGTTTGTGGGCTCACGAGAGGCTGTCCCAGTTCTGGGAGCTCAGCAGAGCCCTGCCCCGGTGCCACTCCTGTCCTTCCCCGTGGAATTGCCAGCGCTCCCCGCCAAGATCCACGAATGAACAGTGGTGAGCAGGGGAGGAGGGGCGCAGGCTGGATGTGTTTGTGATGTGAACATGAGGCCCTGTTTGTGCTTTGGGAGCCGCTGGGGACAGAGGGGAGTGCTGAAGGGAAGGCTTCCAGAAGTCACTGTGAAATTGTTCCATGGTCCAGTTCTTGAACTGCAGTCTGGATAAATTCCTCCCTGTTTGATGGGATGGCATTGACCACGTTAAACACTGTGTTTGGGAGAGTTAGATTGTGAGTCCTGCCCCAAGCCACGGCATATCATACATTGTGTGTAGCGTAGGACTCCACGGATCTTAATTACCTTTCCTGCCCTTAGAGATCATGTTTCAAGTTCTGGAAACACTCTGCCAGAATTAAACACAGAGAGAAGGGAAAACATCCATCCGCAGTTACATTTCTTTCAAATGCATGGAAGTATTTGAAACAAAACAATGGCCAACTATACGTTTGTTATTTTGTTAACATTTTGAAATAACATAATATTTTAAAATAACAAAGGAAGCTGGGTGCTTGGAAAAGGTCAAACTGCAATAATAACTACAGAAATAATTTTCTAAAAAGCAGCAATTTAGAAAGCTCATTTTATGTTTGGAAGAATTAGCAGTTGATACCAAGCTCAGTCACTGAAATGAAACCAACACAGAGGTGAAGGGGTTGAGATAGTACTCAAAATCAAGCATAAATCAATACATTCCCAGCTATATTTTCATTTTCTGTTTAAAAATTGAAGCAAACAGCTCTATCTTTTATGTTTCATAGTGTTCATAAACTTAGATCTTGACAAAATTGCTAATTTATATATTATATGAATAAAAATTCTGACTCATTTTGGATGGTCTTGAAGTCCTTCCTGTCTCAGTAGATTCTGAGTGCATGTGTCTGTGACAAGGATGTAGGTAAGGATCATTTTTGCAGAACTGACTTTTATACATGTGAAGAGACTTAGCCCTGGGCACCTCTGATGAGGATGTGAAGCATTTCTTATACTCAGCCCCGATCTTGTGACGTGCTTTGTTCCTTGTTCAAATTGAGTTGAGGACAGCTAATGTTTCTCAGAATCTCTCTTATAATAAAACATATTTTATTTTACATGAAATAAATGTAGTCAATATTGGAAAAAGGGCAGCTTTAATTCTTGTAAAATTCCTATTTCTTCAGTCCTAAGGACTTCTGTTAGTTAAAGCATGTACATGGCAGCAATGATGATGACATTGTAAGGCATTATCTTAGTAATAGCTTTCAGGCATTAAGGCAAATAAAAATGTGCCAGATTGTTTTTGAAGCATTACTTGCAAATTATCAACAGGAACATATTTCTGGACTCAACAGCTGAATGTGTGAATTAATTATGGACACATTAGGAACTCAGAAATGTTTTTTTAACTTTGATGTTTGTAAAGCATATTCCAAGTAATTGCTCTTTTAATACAGAATTGAAGGTACCACCTTCATATATTTACCCAGCACTTGCTTCAACATCCAATTCTGTGTGGACTTGCCTAAATGAACAATATGTACTAGACTTTCATTTTGCAGTGCTTGCCTATTGCAAAAGAGTAATTTTAGAAAAAAAATGGTAAGTGTACTTACTTTAAGAGATGAACACATACAGGGAGTCTCCCTCCACACGCCCCTGGGAGGCTCAGTCCCGGGGACTGGCTGGGGTCCTGCTTGTGCTGCTGAGAGAGGCTTTGCCCGAGTGGAGCTTGCTGCTGGCTCAGGCTCCTGGGCACAGGCATCTGCTCATGCCTGCAAGGGTCCTGTTATTTTGTCCAACTCTAAGTCCTGGGTTTTTGTTGGGGTTTTTTTGCGTTCATTAGTTTTAGCCTTAACCATGTATGCAAGTAATTAAATGCTGTAATGAGTATAGTGTATTAAAGGCTAGAAATGTTTGTTTTCCAAGGGACACTTTTTATCAGTGTAGTCCCACTGAAAGCCAAGTTGCCATTGCTAATAGACAGAAGCAGCTTCCTCTCTTCAGTATAAACAAAATTTGCCTTAATATAATCTATTACTTATTTGGTTTCTTACTTCAAAACTTCAAAACATTGTGTTTTTACTGCTCTTTCCTTTCTAAGGCTGGAAAATTGATTATCCAAAATCTTAATAATTTTATCCAGTTGTCCTGTGCAGATGTGGCCTCCTGCAATTGTTGTCTATGCGTATTTGTTCACACAAATTACCCCATTTCATGAGAATGTATTTTGTTTTGCTTGTTTATCGGGAAAGAAATAACATTTCCCTTAATGTATTTGTTCACATATTCCTTTTGCATTTTTCATTTCATTTACAACTTGTTAATAGTAGTTCAGTTTTCACTGACATTTTTATAGCTGCTATGACAACATTCCTGTTTTGCATGATACATGCATAATGAGCAATGATCGCAGTGTTACATTGCTTTCATTCTTTCTTAACTGTGTTAAGATTCCTTACAGCCTCCAAACTCAATTTTCATATGCAGTGACGATTACACCTGTTTAAACATTTTCCTGGTAGTTTCATATTTATTCATAAAGGGAGCAGTTGATAAAACACCTTTTCTGCAATCAGTCTGAGTTTTAAGTGGGATATTTCTTCAAAGTTATCATTAACAAGCACCTCAGTCTAGTCCCAGCCTTTCAATATCAGCTAGGCAGTGTAGCAAAAAATGCTATTTTCAGTAAACTTTACCCTGTGTAGAAATAATTTTTCTGAATGTGTAACTTGGCCTTCATTTTATTAACTCTGTTAACCTTGAAAACTGTTGTATGTTTGTATTTAAAAGTCTGCAGAGATACTTTCTGCCTTATTTGCAGATATTTTATATGCACATGGCCATATATTTCTAAGTTCACAAACAAATTTCTTAGCCCCTCTTTGCTAAACTTGAATCTGGAAAAGAAAGCAAGTCCTTACCATATGGGACTTGGGTTCTCTCTGCAGATGGTGAAATGACTCTGCTTTCTGGTGGAGAGGACAGCACCCCTCTGTGTCCTGCTTTTGAGAAAAAACACCAGAGTATTTGTTGGAGGTGGGAGAGGGAAAAAGCCCACCACCATTTCTAAGCGCAGCCGTCAGACTTCATATAAATAATGTTTTCAGGACATTGTTCTTCTCCTCACGTGAATTGTGGGACTAAGGTCTCTGTTTTTTCCGTCCTTAAAATTTAGGTGTTGATTTCTTTGTGGGAGCTTATTAGCAGGTAACAGTTTTATCTGGATAACATAGATGTTATCCCCATTTCTTCTTCATTTACTGGTTTGAAAATATCTGGTACCAGTACCGCCTTTTTTGACTGACGGAAAACTTAGTGTCTTTTTCTGAAAAACAGATGATATATGAGAAGTGAATAAAGAACAAAGGAATGAATGTTTAGTGAAGCTGGAAAAACCCCATACTTGGGTTAGCTGGGAATTAGCTTTGGCAGAGTTATAAAACACTCTTTTTACCTCTTTGGGGAAACCTAGACAAGGTTCCAGACTGTTTCCAGTCATAGGAAAATGAGAGGAGAATGTATTTAATATTAGTAATCTATAGTTAAATTCCTTTTCTGCTGATAAAGTTCTGGATTTTACTCTTTCTGAATATCTGGTTCAATACTCAGCACTTTTGAGCATTGAAAAATGTTTATTTTTCTTCTTTTGATTGCAAAAGAGCCCTCTGGTGAATCAGTAAGGGTGCTGGTGTACATATGCTGAACCCTAGCTCTAGTTATCAGAGAAAAAGGGGTTATTCATATGTTAAAGGTCCAGATTTGTACCTCCTGTTACTTGGGTGACTTCAAAGTGAGACAGTTGGACGGTTGCCTTTAATTATAGTTCAAACTCAACAGCATCCTTAACCTTGAGGAAGATTTAATCTGGTCTCCTGGAACAAGAGGTTAACAGCTGACATGACTCTTAAAAATTATTTCTGTTTTGTGATAGCTGGCAAGCAAGTCAAATCTGACACAGCCCGCCCCCCATGCTCTGTCTGTCTGGGGTACTGGCATCTTTCTTTTTTTAATTTGTGCTGGAAGACTTTACTACCCTGAGGTTCCTCACAACCAATCCCCATGAAGGAAACCTATGTAAACTTCTTAAACACTTGTACTTTTCTTTTTTGTTTCAAGGCTCCTGGCACGGATAAAGCCTTTGCACAACTGGTCTCTGCAGATGTGCTGCTTCCTCGTTACAGACTTTGTTCGATTTATTAGTAACTTTTGACAGCTTTGTGCCTTTTTAAGGATCAGGAGAGTTTTAATTGAATATTTTGACTTTGCAGGTTCATTATGTGCCATTTTTAAAATTAAATTTCTTTTTTAGTGGATTGCACAATGAGCTTGAGGAAGGGGACTTCTAGTTGTCCCTGTCAGACTTCCCTGCAGTACTGTCAAACTCTAAAGAAGAGGCAAATCATGGTTTTATAAGTGGAAAAAAGTTTTGTCCTGACACAACTGAAGAAACCCAAAGAAATCATGTAGGAATACCATGGTCTTCCAAAGACAGAGCTCTGTAGCAGGCCAAAACACCTCACTGTAGTTCCATAGTCGTCTTTTTCACCCATTTAATAGAATCATAAAATCATTAAGGTTGGAAAAGATTTCCAAGATGGAGTCCGGCCTTTGACCGAACACCACCTTTCCAACTAGACCAGAGCACTGAGCACTACATCCTGTTGTTTCTTGGACATTTCCAGAGGTTGTGACTCCACCACCTCCCTGGGCAGCCCATTCCAATGCTTACTCACTCTTTCAGTGAAAAAATTCTTCCTGATGTTCAACCTGAACCTCCCCTGGTGCAGCTTGGGGCCATTTCCTCTTGTCCTGTCTGTGTTGCCTGGGAGCAGAGCCTGGCTCCCACCCTCCTGTCAGGGAGTTGTAGAGAGCAAGAAGGTCTCCCCTGAGCCTCCTTTACTTCAGGCTGAGCCCCCCCTGCTCCCTCAGCTGCTCCTCACTGGACTGATTCTTGATCCTTCACCAGCTCCGTTGTCCTTCTCTGGACAGACTTCATCCCCTCAGTGTCTTTATTGAATTGAGGGGCCCAAAACTGGACACAGGACTCGAGGTGTGGCCTCACCAGTGCCCGGTATGGGTGGACAATCTCTGCTTTGTGTTTTGAGGTTTGCCCTGCTGGCACAAGCCCAGGGATGGATGGGGTGAATGAGGTGCAGACCTCATGGGGAGGAGCTGAGCCTTTTTGCCTCCTGCTTCCTGTAGGAAGCAGCCAAAAACAGTTTGGTCCAGTGTTTCCTTCTTTGGCACCTCCTGAATTGGTGGATAAGACTACAAAAGATGGCACCAGGTAGGAAGTGCTGCTTGTGTTTACATCACTACCTTAGTCAGTCACAGCCTACTTGGGATTTAATCCTGCCTTCAGCTGCACATCATCCCTCATCTGGTGGACAGCAAAGGCCTTAAAAATGACCAAATCTTTTGATCATTGTGTGTGTAACTGGGAAGTGTTTAGATTTTATGATGACTTTATCCTGTTCTGTATTCACAGGGAAGTTTTTTAGCGTGGGTCAATCTAGGCAGAGCCTTTGGTTTCAGGTTTTGCTGCAGATAGTTTGGGTGCTTTAAAGGATCAGCATCAACTAGCACCACTGGCGTGTCCTCTGTTGTTATGTTTTGCACGCATCAGCTCTCGTGTATTATTGGGGTATGGACAAATAGTTCTTAAACCCCATGACTGTGAGTTATATCCAGGAATAAATATTGGCAACAAAAGTTAAATGATGAAACCTCATGCAATGAACAGTAACTGATTCAAGCTGGGCCGGATATAGATAGCTAAAGTTGAAGGGAAGAAAGTATTCCAGGCGACATTTTTCTCCTTGTTTAACTTTCTAGTTAAGAAATTCCATTTTTATCCGCCTTTTTCTTAAACAAATAAACAAAACCCCAAAAAATCCCAAAAGATCCAAGCAACTTTTGATTCAGCATTTTAAAAAAAATCTGTGATTTGGCGTGAAAAAAAAAGGAAAGCAAAGCAACCTTCCCTATGCCTTTAAAATATTTTAAGCTGGTAGTAGCTGTGCCTTCACTTACAGAATATCAGTGGAGAGAATTTCTTTTGAAGACTAATTCTAATGTGCCAGGAACTGAAGTCAACAATGTGTTAAACCTAAATGATGAACTTCCAAGGGATGGAGAATTTAGATAATGAGATGTTATTTGCTTAATTTACTTTATGTAGCATTTGAAAATCTAGATGGACAATTTAACTTTTTTTAAATCTAAGCCTTTTTAATTTACGTATCTTTTGACGTAGTTCAATGAAGAAAAATTTTAAAAATACAGTGAAAAAACAATCTATAACTTTTTTTCTGTAATTACAAGAATCCAAAAATAATGGCCTGACATTAAAATCTGTAGTTCTTTTATAATTTTCTCTTGTCTCTTAAAAAAAAAAGGAATCATATTGTACTACTCCATAGTTATACAGAAATCCAATACTATAAAAATACTTGAGGTATTGGAAAAGTTAAATATGTAATTAAAGCATTTTTAAAAGGAAAACTAGGTTCTCTTCATGTTTTCACTGAAACTTGTCAGGATTTTTTTTGTTGTTGTTAGTGTTGTTAGTTTTTGTTAGTTATTAGTGTTTAGCAGTTTAATATCCACTGTCAGGGTATCAGGCAGATATTTCTTGTAAATCATTAACTACTGAGTGGTTTGTGTTTTGTGCACTTGTAGTCCCTGCAATCTAAACATCAGACAGCAATTTTAAAGAAGAGACATTTGTCATGGAAGCTGGGAGACCAGATTTTAGCTAAGACAAAGGTGTGGCTCTGTTACCTCTAGAACTGTGACTTGATACTCTTTTATTATTAATAAGTGAAAATATTGAGGTTTGATTTCTCCTTCCAGTGGAAATACTATTAGACCATAAATGTACAAGGTGTAATTCTATCTATCTTGCATCTTTGTTCTTGTTTGAACATGACTTACCAGGAAAAGAACTCCAGAGACCCAAAATATGTATTTTAAATGGCCTAGTCAAAGAGTATTCCCATTTTCCTAAGGCTTAAATGGGAAAAGCGGCTGCCATTTGCAAGCTAGCAATACAATAAAAGCACATCATTGTACACAACATTTTATTTGGACAGCTGTATAAAAATGGCAACACACTGTGAAATCCATTAACAGCAAAACATGTTAAATTCAGCAAAATGCATCTCATGTGGAACACTGAATAAGAAATTATAGTCTGAGTTTTACTAGCTGGTTATCAGAGTTTGTCTTGAATGAAGAAAATTGAATTTTTTTCCATGTGTCTGCCTCTAATAACAGTGAACACTGTACAGTGGGTTTTGAAACTAGTGTGCACCTGTAAATTCTTGCCCCACAGATTCTTCTGCAAGGTTTTTGCATGCCCCTGAGGAGGCTAAAAGGGGGTGGTTGTCACTCAGGGAAGGAGCTCTTACTGCATGTTGGGTCCCACCCGCACTCACTTGAATTACTGGGTTCAGAAACATTTGTAGGGGTAAGTTCTAGGGGATGTAAGAGTAAGAGCTCAAATTAGGAATAAATGCATCGTTCCCCCTTGTCTCCCTGCTGTGCCAGCAAGGACTGCAGTCTTACCAACCAAGAGCAGGTCCTTTGCCTCATGAGGGATTTCCATGGGTGGATTTTGCTGTGCTGCATGTAGTAAGACTTTTCACGGTTAATCAATAGCATTTAAAAATTCAAAACCCCTCTCCAAAGTATTTTGCATTTCCATTGTTCGTACTGTTTAACTAGGAGATGTTGCTCATCAAGATAGGATGCCATTAAGTATTCTGGTAGAGAGAGGAAAAATGAGTTTACTCTTGCCTGGTAGAAAATGAAACAGCCATGTTAACTTTAGCTCTAATCATGAGATTAAAAGTCTAATGGGGAATTATATCATTTTCACTCTTCAAAGCCAGCGTCAGTGACCTTTGGAGAGTTTTAACTTTAACAGCCTAATGATTTCTCTTCTAGAAGATGGAAAAAACAGTCTTTTCCTTGACAAGGAAAGGAAAAGTGGATGAAGAAGGCAAGCACAAGTAACCGTACGCTGGAGCAGGCTAAATGACTTTTAGTTGTATTCAGTACAACTTGTGAGAGATGGTTTGCAGGCTTTGTTATCCAAGCCACTGGCTGCTCTGAAGGGAGACAAATAAATGCAAGGCAGAGCCATGGGGCTGGGGGACAGTGTGGGGACAGCCCTGCTCCTTCACTGCTCCGTGGCGGTGACAGCTCTGACCAGCGGGGCTGAGTGTGCACACTGCTGGTCCTGAGCAGGTCTGCTGTTGTGTGGGGCTTGTTTCCTGTGCAAGAGCACTGGAATTTCTTGTTCCAGTTCCTGTTTGCCGCGTTTGCGAGCTCAGGCTGTTGCTCTTTTGCCAAGCTGGCAGCACACGGGGGGAACTTCCTGCGCAGGGGATGTAAAAGCGATTCTCTGATTCTTCCTCTGCAGCCATTGGGAGATAAAAGCCAGGACATCAGGGACTGCAAAGAGGGAGCCAAATTATATTTATAATATTAAAGTGAGTGCATTTGTGGTTTTGCCATTCTCCAGGGTTTTTCATAAGTAGAAAAACATGAATTAGCATTTTCCATTTCCATATATTGACTGGAAAAATAGCCTGCTCTCAATTAAGACCTATAGCTTTTGGGATGTATGCAACAATTTTATAAAATATTTACAGCAACATTTGCATTTTACATGGTATTACAGTTTTTCTTGTGTTTAGTAGAAAGGACTTAGGCCTAAGAGAGGAAATTCATCCAGCGTACCAAAAGGGAAATATATCTAAAATTAGATTGTTAGTATTCAAAACAAGGAATGTCCAGTGCTGACTGTTACCTCCAGTAATTACTGAGGGTCACTTTGCCCCCCAGCTATTTGTTACAGCCGCTGCAAGGACCGTGCTCCCTGTGCAGAACTATCACTATCCCTTTAAAACTGCCTTTGGAAGCGATTGGAGCTTTGTGCTAGACAGATAAGTAGAACATTTTTTACCAAATGTAAATGCGCACTGTAAAGAACATAGCTATTTCCTGGATAATTTGCAGTTGTATATTTTATGTTAATTTCACCGAAAATATTGCACCCCTGCCAGGTTTAGTAGAGGCTCACTGTGATATGAATAATTTCTAGCGAATCTTTTTTTTTTCTTCATTTAAGATTTGGCACCTTTTAAAGATTTTAATAATAGCAACAAGGAGGAAGATTTAGAACAAGTGAAACATTAGAGCCAAAGAAATTCACATTGAGAGCTAATGTAAAATAGCAAGAATAATTACATGGAAAACAGTTTCCACAGATGTTTTTCCTTGTAATGTAATAACTATTTACTAAACTGTTTATTTTAGGCCCTTGGTTTACAATAAAATATTTATACATGCTCTGCTGTAATAAAAAAATATTGACAAAATACTATAGAGATTTTTAAAAGACAATTAGTATTTCACTGTCTGGAAAGTGAGCACAAGAGAAGCAGCACCAGCCCTTGCCATGCTTGCTGAGAGGAGATGCAGGGTTAGCAGCAGCATCTCTAGTGGATTTGTCTGTGCTTGACTCTGCTAACAGGGAGACTCTGGACTTGTGGCAATCCAGAGGGTAACTTACTGAAGAACACAAAAGCCAACCCTCTAAAGACTGCAGAAACATTCTTTTCCACTTCTTTGCAGTAAGAAAATAGTTATTCCATTCCTGAGTTATTGTACAATAAGGTTATGTCTTGTCTAAGCAAAATGTGCCTCTTTTAGGAGCAGGTTTAAAGTTCAGGATGCCAGAATCCTGAATCATGTTCTTTAAAAACGGTGTGGGACAGTGACATCTCAGAAGCACTGCCTGTGGCATGTTTAAAATATTGCTTTATCCTGACTGAGCCACATCTGTCATACACCTAATTCATAAAGCTGCTCACGTGCCTGTGGAGTCTGTACACTGGTACACAGGGACTAACCACCTATGCAGATATAGCAGTGCCTTAGGGTGCTGAAATCAGAAATTCAGCAGTACTGAAAGGTCTACAGATTATACTTTCCACACATAATCTTGAAATGTCTATTCTTCTGTTCATGAATATTTAGAAGAAATTTTATTTTGAGGTGCCTGTGGCCTTACCTTTTAAAATCTTAAACACAGAATAGTATCCGATAAGAAACTTCAGTTCCTCTGCCTGCCAGTTTCATAATAAAAGGATTTATTTTTTTCTTCAGAAGTTATTGTACATCCTTTACTTAACTCCAGAGTGCTGGCATGCAGTAACTTTAAAAAGAGGCCTCCAGGACAAAAGAGAAAATACCTTTTATTTCATGGATACAGACCTTACTGTCTGTGTGCATTTGAGTACCACCAGCATGTTAGAGCAACCTGAAGCTTGAGTAAAGACTGCATGGCTGGATCTGAACAGCCAACGTTTGAGAAGCAGGATGGTTTCAATATCTAGATATGAATCCCTATTTAGCAGTTCAGGCTCTACTTTCAAGCAGACAATTCCCTTGAGTTTCCAGGCTAGCAAGTTGTGAGCTTTATCATTGCAGAAGAAACAGGGTAGCTGCCTTGTGGACTGATTTGAAAAATGAATTTAAAATATATCTATGAACTTTCTTTCTGGGTGAAACTAATAACACTCACCTGTTTAAAAATCAGTGGGGTGATTACGCAGGTTTTTGTCATGCTGGGTTCTAACATGCGCAAAGAAGAACCGGGCAGAGCAGAAAACAGCAAGCATACGAACTAAAACTGAACAAAAGAGGGAGCTAAGAAATCTAAAATGTTCAGTTTTAAGGCAGAATAATCATAGTTATCAGATGCCTTTTGTTGTAAACAGACTTTTTTCCATGGTTGACTCTTACAAAGAGGCCAATGCACGTGAGAGGTTTGTGAGCCTTGTTACTGTTTTGCCACGCGAAGCCATCACGTCCCATTCCCATGGTTTGCCCTTGTAGAACCTAACCACAACAGCTTTTCAAGAACTAAAAATTGGCTTTCCCTGTGGAAGTCTGCATAATTTAAAATCAAAACTACAATAAGAAAAATAGATGGTGTAATATGTGCAATATTTTCTGTAAGTTACACCAAAGTTGGGTGCTTGGCTTTTAGCCTTTCCTACCTTCCTGCCCCTGCACTATTGACACATTGCAGAGTGCTGCCAGGTTGTGCAGTTATTTCAGTGCAGCTCATTTTGAGTCATTGGTAGCTCCAAAGCTAGCATTAAGGAAAACAAAGGAATTTGTGCTTGGAAGTCAGCATTGCTCTGTACACAAGAACTTCTTTATTTTTCAAGGGCTATGTTATTGTGTAAGCTAATGATTTTGTTTTTAAGTTATATTCTCAGGGGCATGGACATCCAGGATAATCAAGGATGTACTTTTAATACCGATCCTGCAACGTTAGGTCTCTGGTGGAAAAATTGGCCTGACTGCAGGGCTTGAGCCTTAAATTAACCCCTGCTTGGAAGAATTGTTGATTTCCTGGTGCTGAATATATTTGTAAATTGATACATATTACCTATGTGTGAATTAGTTCCAACGAAAGTAAATTAGCTAGTTCCCTTCCCACATGCATTTTAAAATGCCACTTACTGTTTATCACAGTGGAAGCCATTATCTCTGTTAGCAATTTTGAAAAATAAGTACATCTGCCAGGGTTCTGCCCTTCATTGTCTTGGCCCAGCTCACCTGCTTGCCCCTCCCTGCTTCCCCCAGCTCTGGCAGCAGGCTGGGACTCCTCTCCCTGGGAAAGCTCAGCTCATAGATATCTCTCCAGCCCAAACTGAATGTCTTTTCAGCTGAAGTGGGAGTACAGCATAGGTATGTAAAGCAGAAATGTGGGTCTGAGAGAAGAGGAGGGCATCTTTTGGAATTTTGAATGCCTTTTTTTGGCTGTGGAGGGGAGTTAAGAAACTACATGCTTAAATTGGGCAATGTTATTGGTAATTCTGCATGGAAAAGTATTTTAAGAGAGGTAGATTTAAGGAGCAGAGCAAAAAAGCATGTGTAGAGGAAAACTGTGGAAGGTTTGAAAATCCATGTGGTATGAGTTATAATAAAGACCCTTTCAAACAATCTCCAAAAGCATTCACCTAGTATCCCTACCATGTCTCCCTGCATGTAATGAAACAACTGGCAGAGAGCATTATTTTAATAAAGCATTGGCTGTTAGTGTCTCTCATGCTGCATCAGGAAAAGAGTTCAGAGGAACAGATATTGCTGAAGAATCTGTCTCCAATTTTCTCTTGGAACTGTGCTTCTAGGGCTTTTAAAGGTTTATGTATTTAACATTGCAAATCTTCATTTTAGATTTTCATTTGCTGCTTGGGATTTTTATTAATTTTGCAGTGTTCATTTAAGTTGATCCAGCCCTTTATAGCATTTCCAGCTTGAAATATTAGTTCAGAGATAAGCTTTGTTATTAAATGCTTAATCTTGAACACTTGTCTTATTTGGTAAGAATTATCTCTGAGAAGTAGGCAAAGAGAAGTAGATTGCGGTGGTTTTAAAGCAGCTGTAACTGGAGTAGCCCAAGTACTAGTTTAAAAAGGTTGGCATCCCTTCAGTTTGCCATCGCAGCAGCTGGACTTCATTAAGTGCTGGTGTTAATTACTGGGAGAGTGTTGGTTCAGTATGTGAGCAGCAACACTTGGGGTGACACACAAAGTAGGAAAAGGGTCACCTTGAAATAGACGCTTTAAAAAAAACCGAACAGGCAAGGCAGGGCTGACATTAATTTTGTAACTGCACTTATTTCAAAGTTTTTCAGCAAACAGTGAAATAAGCACTACTGTGCAGCAGTGAGGAATGGCTTTATTGTGTGTGCTGTTGAGGGGGCAGGAACGGAGGTGAGTGCTGGGGAACTTGCCCTGTAAGAAAGGAAGACGTTAATGTCATATTTTCTGTGCGTGTTGTGCAAAAGAGAGGGAAAATTCTTTCTGTATTCTCCAGAGTTTTCAAGCCATATGCAGTATAGTTTGAGGAGGAAATATTAATAATTTCTTATACTGTAAATAGTATTCTATGGAGAAAACCTGTTAAGTGTTTGTATCTAAGGAATGTTTAGAAGATGAATGTAATGGAGAAAAACGTAAAACACGTGGTGGCATAAAACAGGTATTGCTTGGAAATATTGTGTCCTAAAGCTGATGACATTTAGACAAAGTGGGCCAAGTCCAGCCCTGGTGTAAGCAGTTGGTGGTGCACCCAGCCCAGTATCCCACCACGTGCTTAAGCAATAGCGAATTTTTATGTGTCTTTCACCTGGCAATTGTCTGGATGAGGAGCCAGGTGCCTGGGCTGGAAAGGGTGCGTGTGAGGATGTTGGAGGAGAATTAGGTTATTACATTTCCTCCTTAATTCTTCATCAGGGCTGCCGCCTGTATTTTCTACAGAAAAATCAATGCATTCTGATTCTGTAATTTCCCATGGTGCCTCGCCGGGCGCGCGGCGTGCCGTGGGAGGTGACATATCCGGTCATGGCAGCTTGAACTCTTTTTTCCAGTGAAAGAATTCATTGGAATTTCACAACCTTTGCATGCTTTTGTGAAAACACTCATTTGTGTTTGCGCCAACCTGCTAATGGCGGATGCCGGGGCTTGCGAATCCCACCTACATTCGGTGCTCGTTATGGCATGGAATGTGCCGTTAATAATGCATCTGTGAAACTCAGCTGCGAGGGAGCCAAGTAATTATCCCACCGTAGCGTTGCCTGCTTCAGTGTCATCACAACTGGGGCTTCATTAAAAGTCCTAACAGTAGAGATGTTGTGTGGTGCAGCCTGTATATATATTTTTTCATTTAAATTATCAGCAATGCCATGGCTCAGAGGTAATTTGACTTTTTGAAACCGTGGAGCCCCTGTGAATTTCCTTCCTCCTCTCCCTCTCGCTGCCGCACCAGCTGATCAGCCCCAGAAGAACAAAAGGTTTATCTGAAGCTATGAAGCATATATTCACCAGCTTCTGGCGTCTAGATAAAAAAAAAAAAAATCAAAGTACTCCATTGAACATGTTAATACTGAGCAAAATGCACACAGCCAGACACTAAACCTTTACAGGGATTTAGGCATTTGAAAAGTGATACTCTGATCAGGTCTTGAGTTAGTTTCCTTAGCATAAAGTAAAGCAGAATCATAAAATAATATAGATTTTTAAATAAATGGAAAGCTTAACATTCCCCCCGCCCCCCTTTTGTTTTATTTCTTTGTCTGGTTTCTGTCAGTCAAGCAGTAACAAAATCTTGGGCAAAGGTATGCTGTAATGGAAGTATTTTCCCTTTTTAATGTCATATTCTTCCAACAGAAAATACAGTATGAACCTCTGGCATAAAAATAAACGGGCATAAAGAACAAAAGCATCTGTGGCCCTTTACAGGTCTCTGAGGAAGTTTGGGATGCTTCTAAAAATTATTAATCTGGTACCTCATTCCTCCTTGTTGTTGGGTGGGTTTTTTTTTCACTGCCACTGGCTTTCCATTTTACCATCCTGCTCTCAGGGAGGCTGGGGTGTAATGGGAGCCATGCCAGCTCCAAGCGGGACGCTTTGCCATGGTCACAGTGATTGCAGGGTTTGTCTGGGCTT
>VWZW01000978.1:1450552-1510552 GCA_013397115.1 Edolisoma coerulescens | reverse complement strand
CTCAGATAGCATATAATTGTTTGCTTTTTTCACAGTAAATTCTCTGTTCCCAACTGCTTAATCAGCCATGGAAAAGAGAGAAGACTTTCATACTGTTTAATGTTCTTGTGATTACATTAGAGTACCGTGTAAACCCACATCAGTGGATCTTGGGAAACAGAATTTTTTTTGTTTGTTTGTCCACAATTCTGAAGGCAAAGTATTTTGAGCAGTGGTCCATGCAATAACATGAATCATTTATTAATATAAATATCATGGATATGGTATAAATCTTCTCTGCTCCTGAACTCTCAGGACATTTCTTCATTGCCTGAGTCGGAATCAGCAAGGACTTCCTTGAGCCTTGCTGTAGTTCAAATAATGTACCGTATTCCAGTCACAGGCAGTGTATTCCCTGCTCTCAACAACAGGAGAGCAGCATATGCTTTCTATATGAGCTGTCTGCTGCATCACATCAACCTAAACAATATTTTATTATGCTTTATGGAAGTTTAAAATTTCTCTTCCTTCTAATGCACTCCAGAGGACACAGATTAGGATTGGCTCAAGGATAAAATGTGACCATTCTGTCCTTTCTGCCAGAAACCAGATGCACTCAGGAATGCAGTTGTGAAGGAAACTGATTTTGTTCAGTGGCAGGGTGTGTTTAGCAGTATGCCCCTCGATAACTTTGCTTAGGCAGCAGCATGTAACCCCTGCTTAGGTCTGTAGGAGCCAGGGGCAGAGTGGGAACCCACAGGGGTCACTGCTGGGGGGTGATGTGGGGATGATGCTCAGCATAGGGCTACACGGGGGCAATGGACTGATCTTAGCATTGCTATCTAATATGTATTATCCTTGAGCAGGGTCAAAAACCATGTCCCTTCTCCCCAAGGTGAAAACTACACCAAAATTAGACCATTGCTTCAGCATCCACCACAGAGGTTCATCACCAGCTTTCCGTTTCTTCATGTTAGTTGTATCACTGGCCAGCTGGTGTTTTTGCAGAATGTTTTACTTGACTGAGTTCCTCCATGCACTTAGAGGTGATCTAAAAATAAGAACTTCATGGGCAAGACAGCGTATCGCTTAACCAGAAATGCAAATACCTATAAGAGCTGGTAATAAACATAAATTCATTGGCAAATGATGTAGTTAAATACATTTCTACTTTGGACAAAGAGCACTGAAGTCTGTAGGAGTCCTGCCTGTACAACCATAACGTATCACGAGCTGATAACTCAGTGAACAGATGTGAATCTGGACACTCAAGTATCATCTTGGTGAGAAGACTGCCTTTGGGTTTCAGATTGTTTTAGTGCTTGGGGGCTTGGAAGGATCACAGTATGTGCCCAGGCCTTGTGGCCTTGCTATTTTCAGCTCCTGCACTGCTGTCTGCCCACAGCAAAACCGTGAATTGCAGGTGGTCAGCTGGCTGCTGAATAACTTGGCGGCATTTGGGCCACGAAGTCCAAATTACCTACGCAGAGCCCCAGCTGCTCACTGGGTGCCAGCAGCACGTATCATTCAACCTTTATTTCAGGGTTTCAACTCTAGACTAAACAATTGTCTTTCCTTTCTTAAGTAGAGATGTGGAACAGGAATTAGAGCTGCCCATGCTTTGCAACTCTGAGCAGTTCTGAATTGCACAGGGCTGGAGGGTGCATTGTGCTCCAGGCTGGCGGGAGGCTGAGGAGGAGGCTGGTGGTGGAAAGGGGCCATGTGCGGGCCGGCCCAGGGAATCCATCCTGACAGTAGGTGGGCAGGAGAATGCATCTTCAGTAGTGTTTTTAGAACTAAGTTAATATTTTAATGATAGCTGGTTTGTTTTGATGAGTTTTGAAATGAAGCACCAGTCTTGGCTCTTTGAGGGGAAGTGATTGACCCTAAAGATTCTGCCTTTTTTTTGAACAAAAAGGTTGTGGTTTTATTTTCCTTCACATGATCTCTGTAAGGGGTCATTTTAAGGATGCATGAAGCACACTTACAGAAGGCAGGAGTAGGTTTTTTTCTCCAGTAAAATATTCAGCCAGCGCTCTTTGTCTCTCCCTGAGAACATTGCAGGATCCAGGAGCATTAAGTGAGCCACAGATGCCAAACCAGGGGAAAAAAAAAAAAGAAACAAACTATATTTTCTGCTCATCTGTGGAGTGAGGATAACACAGGCCCAGAAGCACACGTTGTGAAGCAATTTCAGTTGTAGCTGAGTGCCTGTTTTCCCCTGGAGCACAGACTGTAAAAACCTTAAAAACCTTGGTTTTTATTTCCTTAATATTCTGGTTTTGAAGATGATATTGTGATGAAGAACGGAAGAGGAATGGCCTTTTTAAAGCGGTGCTCATTCTTTTTAATTAGAAGATCTGGAGAAGATTTGATGTAGGAGAGCCATGCACCAGCTTTTCAATGTATTTGTAAGGCATAGATAAATATTTCATTTAGAGAGAATGAGACATGAGCACAATAACTTGGATTTGAATCTGTTACACCCAATGTAAATCTGGAGTAACTCCAACATTCTGAAGTCAGCATTCTTAGTCTGGGTTTATCTCTCTGTAATTGGGATGGGAGTCTGGCTCACTCTGCAACAGACTGCACAGAGCTCTTTACCTTTAAATCTATCGCAGTTAAATTACATGGGGCCACAACGTATCACCTACATCCTCGACAATTTTAATACAAAAATATAGTTTAAATCTCCCTGGATTTACTGATCATCTTGGGATTTCTAAAGATACTGTTAGGCTGTAATACATAAAGAATATCAGGAAGAAAAAGGTCTATAGTCAGTTTTTCTGTATTAGAATAAATATTTTGATTGTGGTACAGTTTGAGTCTTAGCACTGTGCGGCATGTTACTGACAGCTACACCTGTGGGTCCACACTTTTGAGTGCACATGGCCTGTGGTCCTGTGACACGAGGGCATCACCTCTGACAGCACTGCAGGCTTGTAGGAGGTGCTTCCTATGGACCTGTGTTTGTGAGTTTACAGCCTGTGGCCGGAGTAATGCTGTTCCATGCGTTTTAGTTTATTTTTTTTAATTGCACTCTGATTGCTTGCAGTCTCTGCTAGAGCATAAGGAAGGTTAACAAGAAATAGTGGTAAAGACAAATTAGAGATATTTGGCTCTCTTAGTGGGTCATCTCCCAGGTGAGTTAAGCAAGGGCAGGGTACAGAGGCTCCATCTGCGGACGCCGGCGCTTCCGCTCCTCCATCTGCTGGGTGGACACCGGGCTCGGCTCGCTGCACAGCAGATGAAACACGGACGAGCAGATTTTTCCAGACCAACCAAAATGAATTTGACTATCCAACAAATGGCTCACTCAGCTAACAGGGAGGGGGCAGCCTACACATCTATGGGCTGGGTGACCGTAGATAATTCATGCAACAACCCAACAGCCTTTTTTAACTCTGCTGTAAAATTGAGTAAAAATAGCACATCGGTTACAGTGAGGTGTCGCATCTTGACCAGTAATGAATGTTCTCCGGGCAGAACAGACTGACCTTCTTACAGAATGGACATGAGCAGAAGCATTGCTGTGGCACTGCAAGCCCCTCAGCTGACAATACGCAGTCTTTTTCTGGGCTAATAAACAAAGTAATGAACTCTTTAAAAATCTATTTAGAAATCTATTTCTTTTTCCAAGAATGTAGGTGGATACTTACTGTCGTGAGAGGGGATAAAATTCTGATCCCATCAAAATCAACTGAAAAATCTTAGTGCAGCTAGGACTTTGTTTGGATGGCTACTGAGACAGTTTCTCAAGTTTTTCTTTTCCACAGCAGATCCTCGTGTTCATAGAAATAAGTGCCTTGTCATACCTACTTCAGACTAGTAAGAAACCTCAGTGTGAGATATGGTAGACAAAGATGAATGTACATGTATTTGCATTTTTTTAAAAGACAGCAGTTCAGAGAAATCTGAGGAGGGGGGAGACGTGGATGAACTCATCACTTTCCTAATCATCATCATTAAAAACTTTATAAAGAATAAATACTTGCCCAACTCAGGTAACAATTGTATTAAAAGAAATGTTAAAAAGCGGTAAATGGGAAGGAAAGTTTGCTGAATAAATGGCTAATTTGCTGAGGAGAAATCACAACACTGTTTCAATGTGTGTTCACCTTCTACTGTAGAGTTTGTACAGAAAAGTTAACTTGGCAGCTAAATGCTAGTTTGGAGTCCCTTTAGAATTATTTTACAAAGCAAGAAATGGTTCAGTTTTGAAGGTAGTAAAAAGGCAACTAATGCTTGTCATAGAAAATCCTTTTTTTCATCTTTGTTTTTTTAAGTGTTAAAAGCAAGTAAGCCCCTAGTGATCTTAAATAATTTGCGTAAGTACACTTAGCACATTCACTTCCTTGGGAGTCCTGATTGGGTACCAATATATTAGTCCCTTGAAAAAGGAGAAAAAGAAGATAATGAGAGGCAGGAATGCTACCTTCACAATAATTTCCCGGTATTCTGCTTTCCTCGGAGGTCTGGTGTGTGGGAGCGCTGACCGCCTCGATCCTTGGGCAGATAATAGAGTCACTTAGGAAATGAGAGATGGCAAATGGCAATTTGAGGTGGGAGGGATGGCTCCAGCAGTAAATGGCACGCATTAGGACAGCCTAATCACTTAAATGCAGCCTATTAGTAAGTTTAGCTGAAGATGTTAAAAGAATCCTTTCAGCCTCTCCGCTGGCATGTTTGGAAGGGAGTTCAGTTATGAGACTATTAAAATGTTATTTTGATAATTAAGCCCACAGCTGTTGAGAGGGCGTTGGGGGCACGAGCTGGCACAGCAGCTGAGCACACCGGCNGAGAGGAGAGGAGAGGAGAGGAGAGGAGCCCTTGGGAGTTCCTTGGCACATGGGAGAGCTCGAGTGGCCGCCTCCACCATGTGGCAGGCTCAGTTTCCCACGGGAAGATGTGAAGCCAGGAGGAGCTGCTCCCCTGCTCTGCCAGGATTTGGGTCTCTGCTTTCGGCAGCGTGGGCAGCTCTAAGTGGCAGGGTGAGAATGGGTCTTCCAGGATGTGTGGAGCTGGTTTGCTTTGGTGTAGGGAAGCGTGGCTGGGTACACAACTTGTGTCTGAGGGAGAAGGGCTGCAGAGAGCAGCACCAAGACGGATGGTGGGGAGGTGAGTGGCACCGCATCACACAGCAGCACCCAGGTTACACAGGGGCCTCCCACACCTGCCAAGCTGTGCACCAGGACCAAAGGGGACATGGCATGACTGTAATGACAATATTTAGTGCACAAGGATGTGCAGTGTTGATCTGCCCATGGAGAATTCTGATCCTTTGCAGATGCTTGCCTGAGTCAGTTGTTTCAGCATTAACAAAGCTGTATACTCCTGTGCAAATGTGCCTTCAAACTTCCCTCTCAAAATTAATGGCAAAATTTTGGCTGTTTTTGGAAATGGGATCAGGCCATGATTGTGTTCAGACCACAGATACCTCTGTCCATACAAACAAACTGGGTCAGTGGGGTCTGGTGCCTGGGAGTGACTCAGGGTTTGCTTTACTGCTTTAAGTGCTCACTAAGTATGCAATAATAAACCCACAACTAATTACACTGTGGCAGGCGATGTGAATTCTTTTGCAAACATGCAGTTTGCATTTTATTTAATGTATACTGCTACAGAGTAAAACATTTATTGTGCAATATGCATAGATACACAGTTTATCTGTGCTGCCCCAGTCTCTTCCGAGTTAAAATTAGGATGATTTGCAGAGTTTATCCATATTGAGCAGGATATAATTGCCCAAATTAAGGCTGTCCATCAGGACAACTGGTAAATTCACCTCTTGTCTCTGTGTGTCGGTGGCAACCTTTCCACAATTGCTCCTCTACCTGCACTGCAATGTCAGTTGTGGTCCCTTGTTGACTCCCTGCCTTGCACATGTTCACTGAATACAGAATCAGAAAACAATATGTGTGATTTTATAAAACAGGCCACATAAACAGAATGTAAAATGGGGGAAATTAGTGTTTTGATGAAAAGGGAAATGAAATCCAAGTATAGCTCCTGCCCCTGTATCGAAAATTGTTGAACTTGCATGCTCTTTTCAACTTTTGAGCCGTCTCCTGCTTCCCATGATTGCAAAAATGTCTTCAGTAACATCTGTATTTTTTCTCAATTCATACATCACTGAACCAGGCCAACTTCTAAAATATTATATATAACACCAGCTATGTACCTAAATTAAATTATTTGTCATCTCAGCTTTTAATTATCAGCTGGTTTATATATAACTATAGCTACTGTCAGTGTTGATCTTTATTAACATCCAAATGATGTTCTTTTTTCTTTTTTTAGAAAATACAACAAAATAAAAGAAATAGCCCTTTAAAGTTTTGCCAGAATAGACAGGTATTACCTCACCTTCCTGGGAGGTCTATGCTGAAAATTAACTGATAGTTTCTGCTCTACCTGTGAGTGATCTACTTTAAGAAATGTTCTGTAGTCGGAGTATATGCTTTGAAGTACATTGAGCGTTTCTGTATTTGTTATTTCCACACAGCACCATAAACATCCTCTGCTCTGTGCCAAGCACAGGGACAGCCAGAGCACCTGGGACACTGGGTGTGGCACGTGAAGGTGCAGGGCTGTGTGCAGTTTGTAGAGGTTTGCGGAAGGCGATGGGGGGCTTTGCACAGGCAATATCTGTTGGGGCAGGTGGCCCACCCTGGTGTGTCCTACCCTGATTTCATACAGGTCTGATTTCCTCCACTTCGTTGAGGTTACTTTTGCTGAAGACTAGTGGCAGTCCTAAGGAAGTCAAGCAGGAACCCAGTACCAGCATGCACAACTGGGGCCAAGGTGTGCTTAGCAAGAAATTGTTCACACCTGTGAAGTTTAGGAGAATCTGAACTTGAAATGTGTGAACCAATACAAACCCAGGAAGGATTACCGTGGGGAGAACCCTGGACTTTGAGCCAGACAGTGAGATTGTCTTAGTGTGAGCAACTTGACCCCACTATGGGATGGAAAACCAAGATGCAAGGAGACCAAGGCAAAGAAAATTCTTGTATTTAAGACAGGAGATGGTTACAGCATGGGTCACGGATTTCACAGCTGAGACGAAGCAAAAGGATAGATTTTTGTTGAGGAATAAGAGGGCTTAACACTACAATAGTATGTTATTACAAGACTGTTGAACTTGTTTTTGCTTTAGGGTGTTTTGATTCCTGAAAAGCGAATTAATTACATAGTAACTCTGAAATCCTGGCTTCCTTACCACTTGGAAAAGGTTACTCTTCCCTGGTGGCTATTTCTTATTACCACCTTGTGATGATAAAGTATTTGGCACATGAAAGTCGGATGCTTTGGAGATTACTACACGAGTTATTAGCCTATCTACGTACCTGAAGTATTTGTAACGGTATTAATGCCTTCCACTGTTCAACCTCTGTAACAGGGAGTATCACTTGACAATTGAGAGGAGATGCATCCTTTTCCCAGAACCAAGGCCACAATGTGACCTTCCAACAACCTCGGAAACAGACATCTTCACACACGTGGGCCAGACTCCTCTGTGCTGTTCATTACAACACCTAGGCAGGGACTCACCCCCTCTCACCGATTACTGTTGCTGTCAGTCCAACTTATAGAAGACATGAGTGAAAAATGAGCCCAGAAAAAAATATGAAGACTTTTTGGGAAAAAACTCTCTAGGATAGCCATGGCATTGGGGCAGGAGGTAAATATTGTCAAGAAAAGAAATTGAATGTTCTCATTAGATCTATTTTTATACAACTTTCTGCTTAAAGACAATATTAAATTTCCTTAGGTAACACTTTGAAAGTACCTTTTCCTTCTTCCAGATGCTGTAATTAAAAGCCATTCATTTGGTACCTAAGTTAGGAATCACCTTTCTCCATGTTAATTAAAAGCTATAGCTTACTAGGGCTGCTAAGTGCCCAGTTATTGGTGACTTTGTGGGTTTCAGGAAGAGCCCTGGTCAGAAGTGCTGGAACATCTTTGAAGCAGTCACTTAGATAACAAATGCCTACACTATTGCTTTTTGGGGGAGTAATGATTATAAGCTTTTGTTCTGAAGGGGGAGCCATCCTTTGTTGCTCATGTAATAGCTGGTGGCAGCTCATTTAAATTAAGTAACTTGTGCTCTTTATAGTGTCCATAGGTGCAACATTTATGTCTCTATAGGGGTTTTTTGCTGATTTGTGTGTGTGTGTGTATATATATATATATCTCACACACAACCCCCAGTGTACAGCCCTAGCCATTTGCTCTGAGGAGGTGGGTGTGCTCTTTGAAGAGAGGAAGGCTAACCATGTATTCTGCCTCCTCCCTGAGCCGTGACCTCTCAGACTGCCTGAAGCCATTAGTTCTCCATTCCAGGGTACTGTGAGCACTGCATTTGTTGCAGTTCATGGCAAGTGTGTTCCTGTGACACAAAAGGATTCTACTGTGAAATACCAGCCAAAGAAACGTTGGGTTTATTGTTGTTTTTCAGCGTCTAAAACACCAGTGTCAATAAAAGAGTTGAAATGTTGTGATGCCTCTCCCCAGCTGAGGCTGGACCAGGGCCGTGTCCGTGCCCTTGCCGCGGAGGATGGCATCAGCCCGCGGCAGGAGGCAGAGCTGCCCCAGGGCCTGGCCTGGCCTGTCCCCCGGGGCTGCTCCTGCAGCAAGGATGCAGGAGGGCATCTCCAGCCTAGAAATGTCCCTGAAATTGTCTCAGCACCTGGAGACCTGCAGGGATTTGGCACAAGCCCAGCTCCTAGACTGCCTATGGATCTCTCTTGGGCTAAGGCAGTGTCCACTCCTGGCTTATTTGGGCAAACAGAAGTGACATGCTGAAGAAACATGAATAGGCTTTTGTGCACTTCAGAAAAGAATTTTAACACAACACCTTTTTTTTTTTTTTCAGGGAAGTGCAAACAGTTTGCCCCCAAATCTCAGGAGCTAGACTTTGTAGTGTCAAGGATTTCTTCTGTCAGTTTCTACTTAGGAAAATGCCTTGAGTAGAGAGCTCTGGTTATCTGTTTTATTTGAATTACTGAAAGTCGCATCCTGCAAACTGCTGACTGAGTTTGGATGAAGCTAAATTTGGGTGATGAAAAATGACCCACTGTAAAGAAAATGCTGGGAATAGTTCCTCTGTTCAACCCTGTGTAAGATTCTCAACAAGACGTTTCCATTTTTAATCCTCCCTATGCATCTGTGAGATAAAACATTACATTTTACCTCAGAGTTTTTTTTGTCCTTGACTCTTTTGCTTTCAGTACTTAGGCACACAATTCCTAAGGCTCAGTTGCTAGGTATAAAAAATCGAAGGTAATTTTCCTCCTCAGCAAAGGATTTCCAAAATTCTCATGCCTTCCCTAAGCTACAGCAGAATAATGGGAGGCTGGTGGTGCTGTCGTGGTGCCATTAGCTTCGCTGTTCGGTAGCTGCACATCAGCACAGTAATCATTTTCAGATTTACAAGCATTAAATATTTTAATTTAATGCCTTGGCTCTCTTGTAATTCATGCACTTAATTATATGATAATTACTCAAATGAAAGAGATACAGCTGCTGTTGTATCAATTCTTCTAGGAATCTGAGATTCTGGAATTGGCCTTTGATTTCAGGGTTTTGTTTGTTGGTTTTTTTTTTCCTGACCCTTTCCAAAAGCTAGTGGGTACTTATAGGTAATTTTTTTTTGAGTATGTGGACCAGAGGTGAATTTCAGGTAACGTTACTTTCCTAGCTGCTTTTCCTGGAGCGTGGCGTACATTTGGCAGCTGAGGGACTGGGCACTGTGCTGGCTGTTTTTACTGCTCCTTGTGGATTACAGTCATTAAAACAGAGGAGCTAAGGCAAAGCTCCCCCAGTGCAGGACCCTGTTCCATTGCAGATGGCTGCAGAAGGAAGTGAACTGCAGGAAGGAGGTGTGTGTTTGTGTACATGTGCACATAACTGTATAGAATTTAATGCCTTCAGAGTGGGCCAGTTGCCCAGTCTGCAAGCACTGCACAATGAAATCACATAATAAATTAAAGTCAAGTATAAATGTTCAACCAGGCCAAATAGACCACCAAGATGAACAAAAGGATTTGGCACAAAGGCAAACCCAAGTGACCTCAGGGGAGAAGGGCAATTAACACACTGGGTGAGGAAGAAAAGAAGTTAGCAAATACAAAAAAAGGCAATCAGTTGAAAGAAGGGAGCCCCTAGAATCTGTGGAGGATAACACTGTCCATGAGGACCATGCAGCTGCCAGTCCAGGGCTGTGGCACCTCTTCTCTAAAAGGAGACCTCCTTATGGGCATTCTGAAGCAGGTAGTGCCCCAGACTCCTGGTTTCTGCTTTCCAGCTCTGTGCTTAACTGTTTAAAATACATAGCAATAGGCTTTTTCTTAGGAAAAGCAGTAATTATAAGATGGTGGAATAGGTCTTCTGATTTTTACTATTTTGGTTTTATTGTATGTCTCCAGTGCTCAAAGGTGGAAAATTAGCTTTGGTATATTCTTCAGTTAGGAGATGTGCTAGTGAAAGTCTCCATAAAATTATTAAGAACTTAAATTACTAAAGATCTCTGAAAACTGTTCCACATGTACGTGCAGCTTGCTCTGTGGGAGGGTAAGTACCACATCCCTGGGAGCCGGCACTGGGTCGGGTCTGGCAGGAGGGCCCTGTTGAGCAGCAGCCTTATGAAACTGCTTGTGCTCTGTACAGATACTTGAAACCTTCCATACTGAGCCCCTTCCAGCATATCAGAAAAGAAGGAGCAGTTTCAGCCCTTGTGTATTCAAAGGAAACGTGCTTGTGGGCAGGCAGGAAAGAGACTGTTCCCCCCAGCAGGGCTGCTGGAGCTCTCTGGGATCGCTTTCTGCAGAGCTCCTCTTCGTGTGTTTCAACTTCTGGTTGTTTGCTGCTGCCACATCTTCTGGCCCAAGCTGGTTAATGAGTTTGGTGAGTTTTCAGTGCTTAACCACAGGGCCTTTCTTTCTTGAAACGATCATGGGCCCAGCCTGCAGCATCCCCACAAAGGGGCAGTTGCTGAGCCTGAGCTTCTGGGCAGGCGTGGAAGAACTGCCAGGCAGCCACTCGCAGCCAGCACTGGCAGATCAGCAGTGCCATGATTTGCTGCTCCTTTTCTAGAAAACAGAATAAACAAGAGACTTTTTAACAGCGATCACAGTAAAGTTTTGTGAAAACACGTTGCAGCCATATTTAAAGTTTTTGTTGGTGGTGGTTGTTGACATGTGAGATTATGTTTAATCCTCCAGGGACTCTGGATATTTTGTAAGAATTGTAAGTGTAAATATTTGGCAATAGTTTCATATCCGTCCTCTCCAAGTCCCAGTGGAATAGATGACGCCGGGTTACTGTACTGTGTGTAGTTTCTGTTGATGGCAGTAGCAGTTTTAACACTTCTACATAGTTGGATTTTACTTTATGAGTATTTGAAGTTTGTCTTGTGTATGTGGAGTAATTGCTCTGCAGCATGCTGTCTTGGAAGTGAATGTAATGTTTGCTCAGTTTCTTAAAAGCTGTAAACGAGAGGCAGAGCTAACAACAAACCTATCACGATAAACAATACACAGAGATGTTTTTCATTGCTGAAGGCATCTAGCATAAAGCAAAGTATTTAGTTGCCTGGTTTGTAGTCTGATTGTCAGACTTATAGCAAGGCTAAATCCATTCAGTTACTGGAAATTGGTATTTGAACTTGTGAACTCAGGAAAACTCCTAATCTGTGCCGAGGTTTCTGGCATGCCCTCCGAGCCCCACAGCCTGTTGTCTCGAGCTTTCCTTTAACTCTCCAGAGACCTTGATGGCTGCATTTCTGAGTTCCTGCCTAAATAGAAGTTGCACCAAAAGGGTTACAAAATTTTAAACCCTGTATATGCAGACAATTTTCAGCTAGCTTACAGCAGCTGCGGAGTCGTGCTGATAGATTAAAAGCAGCTCCCAGCCCCAGAATGAAGTACATTAGAGCTCCTGCTGAGCTGAGCTGGGGTGAGGCCTACACAGCTGTCATTTAGGCCAAGTTTCCAACTGAAAACTGAAGAAAAGGATGTAACTTAAAGAAAAGTTATATTTTAAAATAAGGCATCTGGTTATTAATCAAATATAGGCAGGAGCTCAGTTGTGCAGTGGGTTTCAGCCTCAACAGCCTGACACTTGGGAAGGTAGGGAGGCAATTTTCAAGGATCAAGAAGAGGCATGTCCAGTCAAAGGCTGTTACTCAGTGACACTGCAAAAATAATCCTGGTTTTTTCTGTACTTGTCTCTCTCCCTGAAAAAATAAACAGAATACGAATATCCTTGAACTGTTGCATGTCTGAGCGAGAGACTGACCAGCTCACACGATTGCTTTTTGCTGATACTGACCTCAAAGCAGAGCTGATTCCCAGGGGAGCATGCTCATAGATATCTGCAGTTAGCAGAGAGGTATTTAAAGCAGAGAAATCTTTATGGCCTTTCCTCTGTTTCCCAATGTGTCTTTACCATGGGAGAGGTGGTCCCCACTAGCATGACAAGTTGAAGAAACCTCATGAGCACAGGCGATCCCTGAGCTGCCCACCCCTCTACCCCGTGGATTGCTGTGCTCCACAGCGTGCTGCTCCTCGCCCCTACACCCAATGCTGTTACTTCTCTGCACGAGCACATTTGTTTGACCGGGTCTCATCCCAGTAGCATAAATGAACCAATGCCTTTTGGTCTCCACTTCCATGACCAAGAGTAGCTTGCTTGCCCTTGGTGCAGGCCAGCTTCCAAGTGGCTTCTCAATTTTTAATGCAAGAGGGTCACTCACGAAAAACTGAGCGAAGAACATGAATTAATTATATTATCACATTGACATACTTTGGCTTCTGAGGACTTTTGTACCCATTTTTCATTTAATTTACTTGTACAGTTACCACAGCTCTGTCCCTGCTCCTCACTTAAAACTGACTGCTTATCACAGTATTGCCTGCAAGTGCCGAAGACAGATTTACCTCTGCTTCATTTAAAATAAAATATTCAAAAATATTTGTTTAAAATACTGACTTTTGTCTGTATATAGTGTGTGGTATGAATAATTTGTTGGCGTTCAGATACAGTGTTTCAGTTCTTATCAGATACGTATGATATGAATTTGAAAGTATGCCCTCTTGCTTGCTTTCTCATGTATGGTGCATAATGAATTTCCAGCTTGGCAGAAAGGAAAGGATCAGAGTGGGAAGCAGAGTATACCATGAGGATTTATCATGATACCAGTGCAAGCAATAAGACAACTCTGGGTAATTTCTTGGTTACTGAAGTAACAGTCTCATTTGGGAAAGGACTCTGTAAAATAAAGAACTTTTACTCTTCAGCTAAAAAGTAACTATCAGTAATTAATTAGGCTGATGTTATAGGTGGCTGGTTCTTGTTTCTTGGCTTATCCCAAACTACCCAACATTTTTCAGCATCATCCAGCATTAATATTAACATGTGTAAACCTACTTTTTGTGCAGAAATTTGGGATAATTTGGATATAAATGAATGTGTATAGTGAGTTGAAAGGCATAGTAGGGCCAGTGAGATCAGTTTGTAGTGTGTACAGTAAACAGTGTGCTCCAGGAGTGTAGGTGGACCAAATCAGTGATCTTCCCAGAACACTCAAAACAGAAATGGTAATTTTCTTTGGGGCCTTAGATCTGAAATTTGATTCATGAACTCATTGTAGTGTGATGGTTCTTAATATATACATTTTGGAGGTGATATTCCTCTGTGGGACTGTGTACACGTTTGCATAGATCCTGTTATTTTCTATTATTTATTCATATTGACAGTAGTAAAAGATGGTTTTTACTTGTGTGGCAGACTAGAGCTAATACAAATTCAGTAATCATCCCTTAAGTACAGGGGAAGTAACTCAAAGAGAAAGCTCTCCACTTGGCTGTTGCTGTGAATCACCAAGCAGTGGCAAATAAGAAATGTGTATGTTGAACTTCCCAGTCTATGTGGAATAAGTGTTAACTCAGTATTCTCTCCTTGGTGAATGCAGGGCACATATGTGCATTTGGCCTCTAGTAGAGTCAAGTAAGTCACCTCTACCAGCCCTTGAAAAACAGGACTAGCAAGACTTCCTGCTGTTTGTAGAACAAGGTTACTAAGCTAGTCCAGTGTTGTCATAAAAATGTATTAAGCACTTGTAAAAAGCCAAATATCTAAATTATTAAGTGCTAAATATTGAGTATTATTTTTTATTTGTGATTTTGAAACCAGTCTGATGAATGTTCTTAGTAAACATAGTTGCAACAAATGCATATATTACAAAGTCTTATGGTAAGAAAATTAAAGGCTATATAGTGCAGCAGAAATGCGTTTTAGGTCTGAACCCTAGAATACCACAGTTAGTGGAAATGAAGCTTGTTACCATTCTGTTGCTTTTCCAGAAAGGAGCATAGTATTGCGTTATGAGCAATAATAACAACTGAAAAAAGAATTAAAGAAAAAGCCTAACAAATTTTCCTTTTTAGTAGCTGTTGCTTAAGTGATAGGTTGACGTTTTGAGGATTTTTTTCTCAGTTTAGGAATGATATCCTGTAATCTGCATCACTTCAGAGATTTTAGTTTTCTGTTAGCTTCCTAACATGGACAGTTGTAGGTGAATGAATCAGTGTGCAAAGAGAATTAATATGTTTGAGATTTTAGAGGGAGGTTTTTTGTGAATTTTGTTGGGGTTTTTATTTTATTTTATTAGGCTGGGAATATTTCTAGCTATCTAATCTCATCTGAACACAAGGGTCTGAATATTATGTATTTACATTCTTGAGACATGCATCAATTTTTATAAGTTAACACGGCAATTTTATATTTGCCAGAATGCAGAAGCTTTCTCCACTTCTAAAAGGTTTTATTTTCATTAAGCTATGAATGCACAAGAGTGTCTGTTAGGTTTTTTTTTTGCATTAGCTTGGCTGGTTTATCTTAAGCATACTCAGTAGACTTGCCTCAGTTTTTCTCAAGCTATTGTTCTTTTTTACACCGCGTTTGCACACTGCAGTGCATCTAGGGAATTTCAGCAGTCGGAATATACATGAAAAGAGACCCGCTCTACTTTCATAAGGTCCCTGGATGAATTGGACGAAACCTCAAGGCCCCATGGTGGAGCCAGAGCCGCATTCATATTCCTTGCCATCACCACACATATGATAGCATGAAGCCCAGACCAATCGAAAACTTGACAGTAAGCCTTTTGATTTTGCGGGGAAGCCTTCATCAAGCTGAGAGAGGGAAGGGAATATAGCCCAAACTGGACTTCATACTGTGGCAAGTTTGAAATCCCAGCCCAACCACAGAGCTGCTTGATTGGAATAGTTGGAAACTGTGTCCAGGAATTCGGCAGCAAGAACTTGGCTTTCAGTTACTCCTGCCTTTTTAAAGGAAAACTTGCCACACAGGTCACTTAGAAGTCTTATTTATTTCATCAGGATTTAAAATATGTACATTCTCACAAAGCACAGTTGCAGTGTGTAGTGTTTGCTGCTGTACAGTTCTGTTCCACAGCAGCTTTGTTTCTTAGCATCGTGGTGGAACACTCTTGGCTAAAGCTGCCACACTTTGACATTGTCTTCTAGGTTGTCTCATTATTTGGTCCTTAGTCTACTTAAGAAACAGGAAGAAAAAAAAAGAAACCCTCCTTTACACCGTATGTGTTAGCATTAGCTTCTCCTTTAAACATTACGCCTGCCCATGTCTTGTAGGCGTGGTATGAAACTGATGTCTACTTATTTGTTTGGGAATTTCAGCAGTGTGTCAGAATTGCTGTTGAACTCACTCATGATGTGCCATCAGTTATGCCATTGAATAACTATTATTCTTCATCCTTTTCTGGCTCCTGTGTCTGGGTGCTGGCATGCCGTGATATCTGCAGTGGTGCCTTTGGATTTGCAGATGGAAGAGCTGAGCATTTCCTCCTGGGGGAGATGGTGAAGCCTTTGCTGCAGCCCTCCCCCCAGAATGCTTTATTTTAAAACTACAAAGATTCTCCACTTTTGGTGTCTATCTAGAACTGCATTTTATTCATTGTCACCCCTGGAATTGTGATCCAATTATGCTTCAACCCAGCTCTCAATCAGACAAAACTCTTGTTGACTTTCATGAGAGTTTGTCTAATTAAAAGACGAGTTGGGAGTGCAGAAGAGATAAATACTAGAAGCAAGTAAAAGTGGCAAACTGATAGATTTGTGCTTTGTGTCAGAAGGTCATCCCTCTAACACACTTTCCTGATTGCGATGGGAGACTTCTTTTCCATGGAGTGGTACACAGTCCCCCCTTCAGTGCAGTGGTGCCTTTTATAGACTGCAATTCCTTATGGCTGAAGCAGAGTGCAAAACACGTAATATTGTCTTGTGCCAAGTAAATGGGAGTGCTGCTACTTTAAAATGTTTTGTGGGGCTTTTGTTTGTGGTTTGGTTGTTTGGTTTTTTTTTTAACTGCAGCAAGACTTCTTTCTGGCAGCCTCCCACCACCAAAAAGGTAGGGAGAGGTTGGAGAGGTGTGTGGGACATATCAGAAACCCAGCCTGGAGGTCAGGAGGGGTTTATCTGCAAGGCCTCCCATCCTCTCCTCCAGGGCAGACAGGAGCACAGCTGGAAGGAGGTGCTGGGGTTTGCAGTGCCTGCTGCTCACACGCTCTCCAAGGGCTGTGCTGGCTGTGAAGCACAGTGGAGGCTTGGTGCAGATCCATCCCTGTGGCATGTTAAGGCTCTGTTGGATTGGCTATTCAGCAATGTTTCCTCAGCCAACATTTTGGGTTTGGTTGATTAGATTATTTCTTAATACCACAACACTGTATAAGAGCATTTACTTCAGCTAATAAGTTTTAGGGTAAGCTGCAAGGTTCAAATGAATCAATTTTAAGCACAAAACATCATTAGAAAATTATTAGCTTAGAAGCTTAATGTTAAGGAGGAATCTAAACCAGAACTTTTAAGGTTGAATTGTAGAGTATTCAAGTGTCTTTATAGCTTCCAGAATCATCTCCAAGAAACACCAAATCTGAGACTATAAAATTGAATCTGTGTACATCTTGACCCCATAACTCATGTGAATGCCTGAAAATTGCAGCATATAAAACCATATGCAAGGTATTAGGATGGTATCTCTGTTGAGTTGTATTTAAATGGCTGCAGAGTGAAAACATCCCAGGCTCTGCACATATCCAAAACAGAGGCAACTTTCTGCAGGTCTGCAGAGAGAAAAGCTCCATGTGATTCTCACTGAGAGCTCTCTGCATTATCACCCAGAGGGTTCTGAGTGCCCAAAGCACTTGCCATGCCCCTGGAAGAGCAGAGTGCTCCCACATCTAGAGAGGATGACTCTGTAGCCTCTTCCTCTTCTGTTCCTCAGCTCTGCCAGGTAGGTACTGCCAGCAGCACCAGCCATTCTCACTGCTGTACACCCAGCTGCTTCCCAGGAATTTTGTGGAACAGGAGTATCCCACGTTGTCAAGAGTTAATAATTATACCAAATATATGCTCTGTGATTAAATAACGCGCAGCTGGAAAAATTAATCACATCTTGCACTGAGAAATGCTTAAGACTTTTAAAGCAGCAATAGGTGCAGAATTTAACATTTAAAGATCCCTTGAAATGCCAGGGAATGAATATAAATGACTTGGTGCTCTATAGTATTTCGATACAGCGATGCCAACCAATGGAAGTGCAGGGTTCAATCCTGCTATTCTATAATAGGCTAGTAAATATTTTATCTTGTGCCGTGTTCCTTTTACATGAAATTTTACCACCACTCCCTTAATAAAGCAGAAGTTTAAATTCATTAATTTTTAAAATGGGTGATACTATCTGTTTACCCCTCTGCATGGTCACAGGAGAGGAGAAACACTCTTTTTTCTCTGCACTCTTTCCCTCTTTCCTCAGCTTGTCCTGCATTTTAGGATTTAAGGCTTTATTTTCGAGAAAGCTTGTCCCATTGAAGAAAAAAAATATAGTGCCATTTTGTTTGCTTTGCTGAAGGTGCAGACCTGAAGAATCAGTGCTGTGTATAAGCTGCCTCACCCTGCAGTTTCTCTTACCAGGGGCTCATTTGTATGCAGAGGGGATTAGTCAGAATTTACTGTAGCTTCGCCCTGGGGAGCTGTGAACTCCCTAGGAATATGCTCTGACGAAAGCGTGCAGTTGGTAAGATTAGAACAAACCCTTCTGCTACAGAAAGTGCCTTGGTCACTCACTAGGCCTCCAACATTGAAATCATTTTCATTTATAACCTTTTTGATCATTCAACCTCAAAGAAGCCTTGGCTTTTATGACAGCTTGCACCAAAATTGCCCAATTATTTGGGGGGGGTGGGGAGGAGAGGAGTGAGTGAGAATCTGAAAACAGTCAGATGTGAGAGACAGGGCACTTGATCTGTGCTCATGGCTTTTCCTTCCCTTCTCCTACCAATATTTTTACAGCTGTTGACATATATTGAGTTACATGTGGCTGTGCCATATCCCCATGGTATAGTTTCAAAGATCTGTTCACCGTAAAGTGTGCTGTTCTCAAGTAAATGACTCTGACTTCAAGAAAGCACAGTAGTTTAAATGTTACTATAAATACAGGAGCTAAGACATTTTAATTATAATTTTTGAGTTATACAGTGCTCTGTACGTACACGAGGCATTTACTAAAGGCTGGGGATGTGCTCAGGTTACTGTGCTCTCTCGTGGATAAGGCAGTAATTGCAAGCAGTTCATTCTGCTGATCCCCTTTATTTGAGTGTATTTGCACAGTGTTTATTGACAATGAACATCTTGCATTTGGGAACTCAGCCGCGGGAGCTAAAGAAGAAAGAAAAAGAGGCAATTCAGAAAAAAAAAATTTCAAATTAAGATTCAAGAGAATTTTTTTGTTTTGGGATATCTTAGGATTGTTACTTTTGTCAGAATATGTTATAACTTTAGTTAGGAAATATCAGCACATCTATTGTCCTTTCAATGCCCTTCCAACTCGCATCTAGTAACCAGGGCAGACTGAGAATTCAGCACTAACAGATCTGTCAAATTTTTGAGAAAATCCCAGGGTATGAGTTCATTGCTGATTAATTTTTTCATCAGTGTAGTAGTGTTGTCTTTGGTGAGGTTATTCCTAATTTGCTCTGATGAAAGGGAAAAAACCCCACATTGTCCAAGTGGGTGCCGCTGTCTTGGGAATAAATAGGTAGAAGGTGTGGGGAAAGCACAGATGAGCAGCATTATGTGCCAGGAGGTTTGTTTTTAGCTGCCAGTGGGTTGGTGGTGTTATTTTACTTTTTCAGCTTGAAAACAAAACATTATAAAAAGCTTTTACAACACTTTCCCTTGGGCATCAGTACCAGTTATGCACACTAAAGGTTACCACCCTGACTGTGGAGATCTGATCCTTTTCCTTTGGGCTGGGACATGCAGTAGAATGGTGACTGTAAGCTTAAATAATTTTTCAGTATAGTGACAACATCCTTCAGAGAGTTCTGCTATTAAGATCTATCAAATCAAGTATCAATAGGGCTCTCTAAATGAATTTGTCTCCCTGCTTTACCTGTGACACAGTCATTGTAATGGAGATTTCAACTCTCTGCTATGACTACTGCAGTAAAAGCAGCTCCTCTTGGTGCTTTCAGGTCCTGATCCAGTATTCACTGGAAGCAGTAAAAAAGAAAAATCTTTCAATGACTGAAACTAATTTTGGATCAAGCCTTTACTGCAGGCTTGGATGCCCATCATTGCTGATGGCATGTTTTTGGTCATGCAGTCTACCAATCTGCATAAATTAATAAACAGTATGCATAATAGATAGCACATGTAAAGTGAACCACATCTCGTGGTTGCCCTGAAAGACTGCTGGAGTTTTTAGCAGCATTTCCCATGGCCTTGACTAGAAAAGCTGCTAAAGTTGGAGCCCCTGGGCTTTGTGGAAGTCCTGAGTGCCATTGCCAGCAGATCCTCCTTGGCCATTAAGCAGTGCTTCTGTGTCACTCAGCCAGGGAACGCTATGTACTTTCATTTAAAAACAGTTGTGAAGTCTCCTGAGTAGGAACTGAAAACCCTGGACCACCATCAGAGCTACGTCCTCTGGCCTTTCCCCTCCAAAATTGTAACAGTTATTTTTTAAGGTGTTTTTGAGTAGCAGTGGGAAAGCACACAGGCTGCAGAGATTGAGAGCATCTAACTAACTCTTAACATCTTTTACTGGATTTGGACTCAAATCTTTGTGTGCTTCCTTTGCTTATAACTTCACCTCTTTTGTGAATCAAACCCAGCTTTTCTGTTGTGCAAATTGTACAGGAGAGTGAGGTCCAGAGAAAGATTTTTTTCTCCTTCTGAGCACCACTATGAACTCTTACTGAAGAGAGCAAGACCATTCATCTTTAGCACCTTGCAGGTTGTTTTTTCTTTCAAAAACTTCTTTCAAAGTCAGAGTGTAGGCAAGTGATCTGAATGATGAGAATAAGCCCTGTTCAGATGTACCTGGTCCCTGGGCAACATTTGAGATGGCAAAGGCTGTCCGTTTGCGTTCACCTTACGGACACTTCTGTATGTGATACCTTCTATTTTCCATGCTAGTTAAACAGGCTTCTTCCTGAGAGGAGGATCAGGAAGCTTTGATAATACTTTATTAATACATAGTTAGCTATATACAAATGAAGTTTTAATTAATTGATTTTGTGGATATTTTTGATTAGTTAATCAAACCCAAGCAGTAATAAGTCCTGTTGCTGGAGGTAGCTCATGGCCCAGCTGCCTTGCAAGCCGATGTCTGGCCGTCAATTCATCAAAGGTTTGCATGTACAGTTCTTGGCATTTCTTTTCATTATCAGAATTATCAGGGAGTGCAGATGAGCTGTTTTTTCCCTACATCCTGTTGGATGGTTGCTTTCGAGGGAGGAGCCTGGGTGCAGGCAGTGTCAGGGATGCAGCATCTTCCTTGTCCGTGCAACCACCAGGGACACGCTGGCTCAGGCAGGCTGGGGCTGGGGCTGGCCTCAGGGCTCTGGCAGAGAAGGGCAAGGGCATCTCAGGCACTCCTGGGGCAGCCAAGCAGGACAGGCTCCCTCCTGCAGCCTGAAAAGCTGGGGCGCGTTCACCTCCTCTGTCTTTTAAATGACTTGTATTTGTCTAGTCTGCTTAAGCTAAAATTTAAGATTTGTATTCAGAGGTGCTGACTGACATGTTTCCTTTATGAATTCTTGTGGACTGCTATTGATTTTTTACTGTGGTTTTCAAAATCCTACTTCTAGGACTCTGGAGATTTCCCTGCTGCAATAATAATGTATTGTCATTCTTAATATCTCAGCTTCTTGACACAATATTCATATTAAAACTGCAAAAAAGCTACATTAGAGTAACACTGAGGGTCTGCCTGGAACCCACCAAGGCAGGGGAAATCAAAGTCAAGGCTGAAAATTAGGGCTGACACTGTGAAACGTATCCCATTGTACTTAAGTACTGGAGTTCATCTGTGATTGCAAGATCACTTGCATTTGAGAGATGGATTCCTCCGTACAGCAGGAATGAGTTATGATGTGTTGTAAATCCTAAGGATTAACTGTTGTAGTTGAGAGTGCCTGTTTTTGTGGAGAGCTACAGAAGCCAGCATTATGGAAGCCACTTTAACATCTTTAATGAAATTTTGTTCTCTTTCACACATAGGGCTATTAAAAATTCATTCTGCATTTCTGCCACTTGCATAACAATTCTGGATCAGATTGTTCAAGTCAATAAGGAGAGAATAGACATGTCACAGCATTATTTGTATGAGCCTGTAGCCATTTTCCCCTTAACTGTATTGCCCCTAAACATTATGCAGACATGCACTGTCTTTTATGAGTGTGATAAACAGTTTGATTTATTCACCTCCATGATGTAAATGTGTTGTGTAAATGCTTGTGGCACCATGGAGCTATTGGAAGGCCTTCCATTTGACCATGTCTTTTGACCTTTCTCATACTGTCTCTTTGGGAGTTAAATTTTTCCAGTCACATTTTTTCTTGCTAAGTTGGAGAGTTTACTCAAGTTGTTCATTGGTCTCTCAGTGTGCTATGTGAAACCCTGTGGAGTGTCAGGAATGAGAGCTGAGAAATAACAGGGAGATATCCCGTGGCTGAGGAGAGGCCAGGAGGGCATGGCATGCTGGTGAACATCTCCAGGGGATGTGGGCTGCTCATTGGCACAGGGTGCACATGGTTCTCTGCTGCTATCACCCGTCTTAGCACCAGAAGGGAAGAGAGATGTTCTGACAAAATTAAACAAATCAAATAGCTAGGTTTATATTTTAGAGCAAGGTGTTTTAACAATATTTTTAATGGGTTTAGAAATAGCTGTTTATGCCCCTTTCCATCTGCTTCTCTCTTCTGTTATTCATGCTCATGTGAGAATCCATCTGACACTACCCCTCCTAGTTCATTGAGGCAATGTGAAGGGGTTTCTTTGTAAATGAGGATTATGGGTCATTTGCATACATCTGGGATCTCTTTTTTGGTGCTGTTGTGAGCAGTGAACAGATAGGGACAGGAAGCAGACACACGGATTCCCATCAGAGAGGAGCACTCAGACCTCATGAGCTAAAGCACCTGGGTATGCACGTGGATATGCACAATTTGTGAAACATGACCCAGCAGTCTTGATGAAGACTCGGGGCACATGACCAGGGATTATTTTGACATAGATGTTGACCAGCTTTACTTGCTACCTGCCTCTGAAGACACCAGTGGACTAAACTGAGGTTTGGTGTAATTAAATGGAACTCTGTCAAGCACCGGAACTGTGCTATGTGCACAAAATGTCCCACTGTGTTTGGATATTCAACAACACTTGAAGAATTTGTATATGTTGTTTGCTGTTATGAATATTCCGATATTGAAAAGTAGAGCATCACCCCAGCTGCTTTCAAAGATATGGCAATTTCTAGATTAAATTAATTTTAGAAAGGCCAGATGAAGTTACAGGTTTACCTGGAAAGCTTATTTTCCTCTGGAGAGATGGCTCATGCCTTTCCCTGACCAGACACATCACACGGCTGGCATTTTGCATTGGTTAACCCAATTTAGAGGGTAAATGCTGGTAACTTTCTGAGTCAGGATGCACTATTGGTTCTTTAACCTACTGCAAATCACAGTTTTTATCATATCCACCAACATCCCCAAAGTGTAGTGTAAATGTTTGGAAAAGATCGGTTACTGCTTGCATTTACCATCAGGGTGAGGTATTTCACTTGAAAATATTAAACAACAGTGGGCCACAAAACTCCTAAATAGAGAAAAACATTAAAGGTGGCTCTAAAAACAGATATGTGCCCCAACATTATCACACCTGATCGGTTTAAAGTAAATTCAGTATTTTCAAGAAAAAAATCGGTTTTCTTTCTTTGAAATTATGTATGCCTCAGTTAATCTTTCAAGTGAATTATAAATCCCTGTAAATGCAGTTAGCATTGGAATGAGTTACAGTTACAAAAATTGGAATGAAGATAAATCATGTTTCCTTGGTGAAAATCTAATAACAGCAGTCAGCTCCGTACAGCACTGCTCAGATATAGATCCCCTTTCTGTGACTGTGATGTGCTCTGAGGAGCTTATGCTGCCCACCCTCGAGATCACGATCCACAAGGCTCAATATTGGGCACTTTCAGTACTTCAAGAGTTTTATCAAAACTGTGACACTTGAAGTGGTGCAAACAGATGTGCACCTAAAAAGGAAACAAACTGGATTGCTTAATTTTGGAAGAGGCAAGATGAGATTTTTTTACTTTAGGAGCGATGATAATCCTGAGTCTATTTAAGCATCACGAGGTCAATGGCAGCTTCAATAACCTGTGCCAGAACAAGGCTTTTTTGGGGTGCTGGGGGTGGATTGGCAGTACAAAGCTGCTGTGTAAGAGAGCAGGCGAGGTGGAGCGGTGCAGCTCTGGCGAGGTGTGCTGACCCCTCTGACCTCATGCCCTTCACAGGAATTAAGCTCGTTGTTTTACAGAGTCAGACCTTAAAAAAGAAATAAAAAAATCCTTTGAGGCCCTCACCATCCTTTTCTAGGAGGTGTATTGAGGAGCCCTTGCTAACAAGGATCTTGGAGAATTGGTAGTATTAAACTGCTGTCGGATTACCAAAGTGTAACAATGTACAGGACCTGCACTTTCAGCCACTGTCTCTTCAGTGTGTGGGTGAACGTCAAAGGGAATATTTTGTGTCAGTTCCTTGTGACCCAGATTCCACAGAAGTCTCTTATAAAATAATCTTTGAGCAAACACTACTCGCACGTCCTAAGGACACCTCATCCCCGTGAACCCAAAGGTAGGAGTGAAGATGCTGTGCACTGCAAGATCTGTGACTTTCTATCTGAGAATTTTGGTCTTGTTTGATAGTTCAGCCTTTGTGCCCTGCAGATCCATTTTAAATTGTCTGAAGCAGGAATAAATCTATTACAATGACCACCATTAAAAAAAAAAAAATAATACAGGATGGGTCTGTGAAGAGGTGTTAAAAAGTAGAAATGAAAGGCAGAAGTTGTAAGAAAAACCTGTTCATTGGACAGACCTGCAATGCAGTAAATAATAACCTCAGATGTGAAAGACAGCCTGTTCTAGAAAAAAGGCAGTGGAAAGGACTTTTTTTTTCTTTTTTATTTTTTTTTTCTGTGGGTCTAGGGGAGAAAAGGTCCTTTATTCTTTAGTAACTTTTCTGATTTTAAATATGTGCTTGTCTGGTCATGAGGAGCAAGGTCATTCCTACTGCTCAGGGCCTAGGCTTTGTGCTGGCGTTGGTGGGAGCTTCTCTCCTCTCCTTTTCCTCCCTCCCTCTATCTCTCCTTTTCTTTTTCTCCTGAGGTGCAGATGGCCACATTTGCAGGTTAACTGGAACAGCTGGAGGCACATTATTAGCTTCCTGCTGCTAACTCATATTTGCTTAGATTTTTTTTTTAACAGCAACATAATTTACAAGTAGTAGGCCAGTGACAAAGCTGGCATGTTCTAAATCCGCATCTGATTTATATAATGCTGTTGCTTATCAGTGAATGAAGTCATAATTATTGCTTTGTACCATTAAATAGCATAAATATATAAACTGTTACACAAATTGCAGCAAATGTTTCCTCTAGGGAGCTCTAGACAAAATTTTAATGTAGTGCATTTGTCTGTGGTGGCAGTTTCTATGGTATATAATAATGTTGATAAATTTTACTGTAGCAAGTGACATTTTTTAACATTAATCCTGGTGGTAAAACTCTGATGAATACTACAGCTGTACTGGTGGGTACAAGAAGAAAGAGAGCTTTTGACACCAAGTGAATTGATTTTAGTAGTGCTTTAGAGCTCCAAAGAACAAGGATGGTGCAGAGATGGTAGATCCTTCACTGAAAGGGGAGAGGACTCGGGCAGATGCTGGACAGCGAGGCACCAGGGAGCTTGACTTGATGATGGTGATAATTAATTCTTTTTAAAATCTTTATTGATAAATACTTCCTGTGCTTTGAAAAGCAAAAGGAAAACAAATGGTGTGATGAAGCCGCTTTAAATCCTCCCCAATTATTCCAACCCAGCAGATGCAAGGGAAGGCTCTGTGCTGGGTCCTGTGCTCAGGTGTAGTTCCCGATGTCAGACGCGCAGGGCCCGCCCTGCCCGCGCTGGCAGCAGCCAGACGAGCCGGGCACAGGGAACGTGCCAGTGGACAAGTGGACGACTCATGACACAAGGACTGCCATGAGAAGTTCTTTGACTTTACTTGCATGTAGCAGGAATAGGGTGGTACAGGCGGGCTTTAGCACCTGTCAATAACAGCGTAAGCGATGGTGTAGCTTTTGTGGTCCTTTAGAAATTGCCATCACGTTGCTCTGTGATCCAGGGCCCAGCGCCTGGGCTGGGGCTGGCCCATGCTCTCTGTGCAGGCAGTGGGGTGGCACGGCACTGCCGACGGTGTTGGGCCCAGGACAGTCCCTGCCAGAAAGCCCTGGGATTGTCACCACTCATGCCTGAGGTGCCTGGCTTCAGTCATGGCTGAGAGCAGCTGGTGTGTTCCCCTCCTCAGGGACACCTGCCAGGCATGGAGGCAGAGGGAGCAGCCCCAGAGCGAGCCCGGGCTGTGCCCTGCCTGTCCTGCCAGCTGTCTGAGGATTGGTTTGTTTTGTTCTTACTCCTGGAAATAAGGGCTGCTTATTTTCTCCCAAAAAGCTTTTAAAAAATAAATGGATAACTCAAAGGGGAATCCTTGAGGGCACTGTACTTGGGACACTTCTGTAAAAATGGAGAGCAGTATAGTTTTTGTACTCAGTCATTTAGGTTGCCATGACCCTTCCCCTCCCGAAAGTGTATTTTTCCTGTTTTCTTCATGGTATGACCTCTTTTCTTTTAAAATTCATGTCTCTGTTTCAATAACATCAGATACAGACCCAGAGAGTTAAAATTGCAGCCCCTGGCCATAGGGAAAATCCCAGTGACTTCAGACTGAAGAGCATTGAGGTTCCTGGCACACACCGTGGCACGTTGACAGCATTTTCCTTGTGAAACCCTGACATGTCCTATATAGGTTTTCCTTCAGTTGTTTGTTTCCTGCATTTTTAGCATTTCACATGCCCCCAGTAATTATCTTCCTTTCTGGGAAATTGTATGTTTTTCCCTGCCAACCATTAGCATGAAGTTTATTGAATGGTTGGGGATTAGTCAGTGTTCTCTCTGGGGGCTGGAGTGCTGATGTTGGAACAATGTATAAGGAATTCTCCCCCAAGGATGTTGTGCCTCCGTACTCCTCTGCACCACCTGGGGATGAAGAGCAGAGGGCTGAGTAGCCCTGCTCGTCTGGTGGCTTGGGAATCCTGCTCTTTACACAGCCTTGGAGAGATACCTGGGTGCAGACTATAAACTTTGCTACTGGCTTAAGTGGTTGGGGTTTTAGACACCAGCACTGCTTTTAAAACACAAACGCTCCCAAGAGCACTGCCCCTCACACCGAGGTGCTGGAGGCACTGCTTTACAGGCAGCGAGGGCTGGGAAGCCCGTGGCAAGGGCAGTTTCCCACAGGAGTGGTGTGGAAGTGACGGGGATGGCAGCGGCGTTGTTCTGGGACAGCCGTGCTCCACCTTCCTTTGCCTGGTCCTCCTCCATCAGGCCTCTCACCCACACCATGGAGCAGAGTCTCTGGGGTGCTCCATCTGCAGCCTTCCCTTTGCTCCAGCTGCTGGCCAGCGTGGCAGGTGAGGGAGCTGAGCTCCGTGACGGGTGGTCTCTGTCCCTGAGGAGCATTGCAGTGGCAGTGCCATGTGGCCATGGCTTTGGAACTCTGAGGTTTATTTTGAAAGTGTATCGCTTGTCAGTGTTGTGCTTCTTAGTAAATTCCTGTACAGTGCTTTATGGCTTCTCCACAGGTGAAAAAATAATTTTATTCTCATGGCTCTACCATTAACAATTTTAGAAATAAAAACATCTTATAATGTACTCTGGAAATGTGAATCCTTAGCTGTGTGTTTGTAATGACTAATTGCTTAATCAGTTCAATGCACACCTGAATCATGGTTAATAATAGGGGCTGTGCAAGCTTTGTAATGTATTTTGCAATACTGCAATGATTCCCAGCTCCCTGTGAAGACCACCAGGCCAGTCCCAGCACCAGGCATGTTACAGAAACTGCCTCAAGTTCACATCTCACCCTCTGCAGCACCAGTGGTTGCCGGGGCTGTGGGTAGGCCTGGCTGTGTTTATTCACTTCAGCATTTTAAAGCAATTACAAAGGTGCTGTATGTCCAGCCAGCTTGGTCCATGGCAGCATTTAGTTTGTCTTTATGGGGTGGTGAGGATGTGTTTGATGCCCGTGCATGAAGCAACAGGGCCATCTAGAACAAAAGCCTGTGTTACATTTACTTTGCAGAGTTGCTCTGCCTTTGTGTGTCTACCAGAAACACTTATGCTTGAATGCAGTGTTTGATTTTTTTCAGCTACTCTAAATAGATCATCTTTACAGACCACAATAAAATGTTTGTGTAATGCTTAACTGTACATTAAGTAAAAACCTGCATTAGAATATCCCTGTATTATTTCTATTGGGTAAATAAGAGCAGAAAGACAAGTATCCCCACAGTTCCCATTACCATTCAGCACTTAGTTACATTAGAAAAATGATGCATTGTTCTGCCAACTTTTGTGTCCCTCCATTTGTGTTACTTACCACTTATGAATCCAGCATGCCGACCCATGCAGCAATTACTTCTGAAACCCAGCTATCATGGCACACGTGGGTACCACGGCACAGCTCCTGCCAGGGGTTGATGGCTAGCACTGGTCTCCTGTGCCCTCAACTAGAGCATTATTGGTTTGAGCTGGTGTATAACTAATAGCATTTGGAAGGTGTAGGTGTTATGTTGTCTGCTGAAGCATGATTTGTATTGCATTAAAGCATCCTGGTGGTTTTAAACAGGCTAAAGGGGTTTTTCAGCTGTGGTCAATTACTTGGCTGTTGCACCAGCAGTGTGCAGGGTATTTGGGTGGTCACAGAAGCCTGTATTGTATTGACACCTCTCCCAGGCCTTTGCAGCCCGACTGAAGCGGTTGATGTGTTTGTTCAGGACTGTTGCAGGTTTATGAGTATATTGCAAAGTATCTCTTTATACTCTTTTGCTCAGCTGTCCTGTGCTTTGCTCCAGGAGGGGTACAAGGCGTGCATATCTTCTCCTCTTCCTTCTAAGACTGAGCACTCAGACTGCACCTTCACTGCTGTGTAAATTGGCACAACTGGACGTGCTCCCTTCACCACCTCTCCAGGCAGCACGAGGGCAGGGGCAAGGCCAGCCACTGCTGTTCAGCTCCAGACCAGGGCGTCTGTTTTACAGGGGGGCTGGGGGCAGGAACCAAGGTTCAAAGCTGCCTCTGCTTGTACGGAGAAATCAATATTTAGCCATAAAACCAGGAGAGGCATATTTGGGAATCACAGCCTGAATGAGAGGGTTCCAGTATTGTCATAGAAGATAAAACAAGAGGAAAACATTTTGAATTTACTCTTTGTGTATTGAGGCCTTTTATTATTCATCAGTAAGTAAATATAAGCTAAGGGAGTGATTTGTTTCTAACAAGCTTATAAAATACTAGAGTCATTTGTGAGTTTATTGGAGTGCTGATTATAAACATTCCCTCATGCACACTCCTTTGTGTCAAATTAACATTCAAAATACAAATATTGTATCTTTGAATATTTTTGTAATCTCTTCCCAAGTATTTGAAATCTTCGATGAGAGACGATTGGTGATGTTACGTGAAAAGCAGCCAAGCGCTCTGTCACAGTTTCGGACATATTTTTCATTTCTTTGGCATTTGCTTTGCTCATGCTGTTTCTTTGAATTGTCTGCTTCATGCTCTAGCATTTTGGATTTTGATACAATGCATAATTGATGCTCATCTAGCTGCAAAGATTCAACTGTTGTGCGTGCCACGCTGCCTGCGCACCGCTTCCCAGGATGCGCCCCACAACCTGCCAGGGCCAGCGCGTGATGGAGGAGTGGCTGATCACACTGGGGCTGGGTGGCCTTGGCACTGCTCCCTGCAGCTGCTGGGGCAGTTCAGGCACATGGGTGGCACCAGGGCATCCCAGGTCTCCCAAAGCACTCCCTTGAGGAGTCGGAGTTTGTGGCCTCAGGTGTGATTAGAAAGGAAGCCCTGTTCTTGCACTTCCTCTTGCGCAGCAATGCACTCTGCGTTGGTAATCATAAGGAGTAGGAATGTGAAGAGTAGGCATGATCTACCACCCATCCCTTAGACCATTGCTTTAGACCTGCAGGCAGCTTTCCAAAAGGATAAGCAGTGTGGGGGAGGCATCCCAAGGCCTTTTCAGGTGCTGCTGGTTGAGACTAATGAGCTGTAGGGAACAGATCTCGGCAGACCTTCTTGCCTCTATGGCTACAGACTTGCCACTTCACCCCCTCCGTGCTGGTACAGCGGGTGTATTTGTAGTTCAATGGGACAGACCTTTTGCTTTTATTTTATTATTTTGTTTCCCCCATTCCCACTAAAACATTCCCCATATTATCAGTATGCAAATTCTTTGCTTTTCCTATCAATGTGTACCTTGTGTTTACTAAGCAGAGGAAAATCCTGCAAGGGTGTGTCTTAGGCTAACAGTATTATAGTGGCTGCCATTTAAAAAGTCAATTTTTGCCTACAGGCAAAGTATTGTTATCAGAGTTCATACTTATTTTGCATATATATGATTGTATCTTCCCTACCTCTCTGGGGTGATGGGAGCAAATGCCGACTTCTTAATGCCGATTGTTGAATCTGAGGTTAAAATAAGAACTCACAAAAAAACCCCAAAAAACAAACCAACAAAATGGTGGGTAGCAGGTCTCTGACAGAGAGAAACCTTTTTGGTTGAAGCAGAGACTCCATGACGGCTTGATTAAGAATCTTATTTTATTTGAGGGTGCAGCTGAAAAGCAGCTTGATCTTTCCTCTCATTTTTCATTCTTTCTCAGTAACTTTTGCAGGGCTGTGGAATATGGTTCTTCTCATGTGGACTTATTAGGTGGATACCCCTAAGTCTCTTTCAAGTTCAATGATTGCACATCAGGCCTTTCTCTACAGCAATCCAGCTACACCTTTGGATCTTTCCAAGTCAGCCACCTCTGCATGGCTCCAGTCCATACCATGCACACCCTGAATGCACCATCCTGCTGGGAACATCTTAGTGCTTCGTTTTGGGCAGAGGCCTGGGGCTTGGCATTTTTTCATTTAATTTTTTTTTTTAAAACGTAACTTCTGAGAATGAGAGGAGTTGCAGAGAGCCCAGGAAACCTTTACAATGCCGTGAGCCTGAGATCTGGGTGAGTTTAAGCAAAAATAGCTGTGTAGCACTCCTGCTGTTAATGAGCCATCAGAGCCTCCTGGATGCCACTGTGTTTTGACACTGTGGCATGCTCACACTTTCAGGTGGCTGGAAGAGGGCTGCTTGAGAATCACTGTAGGACTGGCTCTTCCAGATCCCTTTATTTAACCAAAAATACAGACTTTTCTTATTTTTTACACTAAGTTTTCTGTCACAGCCCACATATGTTCTCCAGAGTCTGCCTACAGTGTGAGAGTTTGCACATGGCTTTCCTTAATGGATTAAAAAGCTAATGACATATAAAATGAAGAAAATGTGTTTCTAAAAAAAAAAAATAAAACCAAGCTGGCCATGTTGTGCACTGACAGAGTATCTGCCAACAGCCATATATGCCTGACCGAGCTACTCAAATAGTAAAATAGAAAGGAATTTGTTTACAAAGGCAGAAGCCAAAGTCCTCTGAGTTTAGGATCCCAGAAGAAGGTTTCTGCCCATGTTTCCCTGCCACTGGTGCCCCTCACAGCTCTACAGGATGTGTGTGCTGGCCCTGAGCTCTCCTTCTGGGCAGAGCTCAGGGCAACTGCATGTCCAGCTCCAGATGATATGTGAGGTGTGCAAGCTGGCAGGCTCACATGCAGGACAACAAACACACGTAAAGGTGTCATTCGTTTGATATCAGGTTTTGTGCATTGTAATCCATGTTTGTATGCTAGATGAGCACTACCCAGAGTAACTTTACAGTCTGTGTTATGCAGAGCCCTTGCTCAGCTGAGAGATCTCTTCCAAAAGGTCACTGGGTTACAGTTTCTCTTCTTGTCTGAGATATGAAGCTGCCATAGAGTTTGATTTCCACCTGGGCTGTGGAGTGTTAATCAAACAGATTCCACCAACATCAATGGGAGATGCTCTGTACATTTACTTGTGCATAATCCCACAGTACAAGAATATATGTCTGCATAATGCAGAGATGCTTAAGATATTTTCTTGTTTTCATGCAGATTCTTCTTTTAGACTGCCTTAAGGAATATCATGCATTACTGCACCCTAGGATTCCTGATTTAAAATATGTCTCATAGGGGAGGTTCATTCTTTTGGGCATATTTGCACTTAACAAGCTCTGAGAGATATTCATGCCATGCAAAATCAGTTACCTATCTTAGCCAGCCAGACCTTATTTAGTCACCCTTGGTTCCCTCTGTTTGCAGTGGCATCTCATTTTGTCATCCCCAATAACTGGTTTGTGTCCCCGAGCTCCAGCCCTCGTCCTGGGGAGAAGGAGTGAGGGAGGCACCTTGTAGGGGTGGGGGACAGGAGCCGCTCTGGGGCTGGGCTGTGACGTGTTCAACCCTTAGATGAACAAGTAAGCTCTGGTGCAGTTGTGCTAAATGCTTGTGTCAAGATAGCTGGGTAACAATCATTTTTATTTTGCAAGAAAAAGATGAGAGGTGTTTCTGGGTTTTTTGCTTGTCTGTTTTTATTTCAAAGAAATTTGGTCGTTAAGTTGATAACAATGCCATAGGAGATGGCTTTTTAACCAGAGACTCTTCCCTAGGAGTACTGTTTCTTAATAAGAAAGCAAAATTAATACATATTTAAAAGAAATGCATTTATTTGATTAAGTGGTGCAAATTGTGGCAGCATTATGTGGGTGCAGCGTTTGGTCAGTCTCTGAGAGTTTGGTAATCTGCCACAAAAATAATCTTCGTGGTTGGTTTTCAATTGCACTTTTAACTCTATGCCCACTGCACCATTCCCAGATATATATACTAATGTAATATTTAATGTGACCATAGCTGATACTGCTGTAACGTTTGTATTGCTGGATACCTATTTCCATGTTTATGCAGAATTTGCAATATCAGAATAAGATCCCTTATGCCAGTTCACCTGTAGTCACTCAAGAGGCATTGCACCAATGCAGGGATAATAGAATTTTCCTTTGCTGATGAAAATAAAAGTCTACCCTCCCACTCAAAAAAACCATCCAAACAAAATAATAAAAATTTGACATTTATTATGATTTGATGCCTGAAAGAACATTCAGTGTTTCTCAGTTAAACTGTACATTTAGGTGGATTTTTTTGTTAAGAGTTTTGTTTCTATTTCTCCCTTTACCGGTTTTTCTGCTTCCCCGGTGCCATCATGGGAGTGGTTTGTGCCTTTCTCTTACTCTATGCATTGCTGAGTGTAGTTGACAACAACTGGCTTGTAGCCTGTCATGTTAATTATATACTATTAGAGACCATTAATCTGATGATTATTTACACGATAGATTTAAAGTCTATCATGTCAATGTGTACTTGGGAAATGGTAATGTGAAGATCAGCGATACACATCAGTGGGAGTTGGTGTGTTTAACAAACACCGTGTGCTGTCCCAGGTGTGCTGGGTTAGCTCAGGGGCTGCTCACCCTGCCTTGCACCCCCAGCTCAGGAACCTGCCTGAGCGCACAGAAATGCACCCAGCAAAAAGGCAAATGCCTGTGGAGCAGGAGCTGTGGGATGCAGCTGCCACCCCGCACCCAGGCAGGGGAGGGGCTGCCCGTGGCAGGGAAGGCTTTGCCCTTGGCACCTCGTGGCTGGAGGGTCCTGGCAGCTGTGGGGGCCTCTGTGTGACCACAGTCGCCGCACGCTGGCACTGCAGGAGGCCGGGCTGGGATGCGGTGGGGAGGGGGCACCTCGCGCCTCTGGGGGCCTGGTGCTGAGGCTGGGGAACGTGCCAGGCCTGTAAAAAGAGTAAAAAAGGGCTTTATACCTATTTAAAGTAGGTTTAAAGCTTTTCATGTTTTTAAAGCATCAGCGTATTCCAGTGGGATGTTTAATAAGAGTATAATGATGTTTTAATTTTAATTTTTAATTTCACAAGAAGAATAGATGCCAAGTAGATACTAGTTATTGCTGTTTGTCTGTACTGAGCTCTTGGATGTGATACTGTCAATAGGATGAGAGGATGAATGTATTCCTGCTGTGTGGCAGTGCAGGGAGCTGCTCCTAGGGAGTAGACCAGGAGTAATAAAATATGTTTAGTTTTCAGCAATACGATGGCATGAGGGAGGATAGTGCAGGAAATGGGCTGTGTGGCCATGGGCCTGGATTCAGGGCTGTGTTACTTCAGTTTCATCAGGTATTGACATTAAACTTGAAATAACACAACTGTGAGTATTTCAAAACATTGAAATACATGACTTGGGTTGAATTGTGTGGGAATGAGGTGTTCTTACTGAACTCTAGTCATTCCTAGGGGTTCATTAGTCTGGATAAAACTAATTGTGTGTGTGGCTGTATGGGCTTGCACACTCAAAGACAGCATGTATTTCTTTTTCTGTATGGGTTTTGCATTTACGTAGAAGCCAGTGGAGTTATTCCTTAATCAGCTATTATGAAGGAGCAGCCAGACCTATGAGGCTTTTGTCCACAAAAAGTTTTAATATAGGCTGTTAAAAAAAGGGCATCTTCAGAGAAAGGCTGATAAAGTGTGAAGTTTTTGTGCTGAAGTATAGTGCATTTCTATAAATTATCTTTATGCAGTTTCCCAGATTAATATCTAAATCTAAAATAAAGCTCTGCAGGCGAGTCCCTCTGGGGCTCTGCAGTCAGAGATAGATGATGCACAACTCCATGAACTCCTTTGAACTTTCAGATTTTATTTTTCTTGTAAACCGAAAATTAAGTTGATGAAGCTGGGCCTGGCAGCCCCATCTCGAGTGTGTGGGGCTCAGCCTTCCCCTCGGGAGCACACAGCCTGCGGCCGGGAGCGGGGCAGGGCTCCGGAGCAGCGCAGGAACTCGCAGTCAGTAGGAACCTCCCTGCAATCTCATCCCCAGTCCCTCTGGGACCATGCTTCTTTTTGATGGTCATTTTAATATTGCAGTGTACTGACATATACTGGAGGCAGTGAACTTACAAGCTACCCTATAAATAATTTGGCATCTAATTCTGCATATTTTGAGCTCGAGGCCCCCTAAGATGATGAAAGAGTTTAAAGCCCGTTGTGTGGTTAGGCTAATTTAGCATGGAAAAGAATACCTTTTTGAGCCTGAAGAAGTACATCACAAGTAACCTTGGAGTTTGTTACCAGGAATCTATAGGCACTTCCTCTAGCACCAGCAAGTCCTGTGACTTCTGTCTCCTAATATATTCCCTGATTTCTCAAATCCCATTTCCCCAGAGAGTCTCCCCACCTGAAGAACAGCAATAGCCCTTTGTGCTGATAAACCCTTGTCTGGGCTGCCCATCCCTTGGAAAACTATGAAGAACAGAACTGATTTTAATGAGTCTTATCCATAGGCAAATGTAAGGAAAACCAACAAAATTACATACAAATGCATGTTGGGAACTCTATTTTTTTGTTGGTATTCCTTACATAGTTTCTAGAAAAATCCAAGCCCCCATGTTATCATTTTTCATTAAAGTGATGTTTCTAACCACAGTGGACAGCTCTCATATCCCTTGAAAACTTATAATAGTAAAATTGTCATAAGGATGCAGCAGAAATGCAAGATTTTATTAAACAATCTTCGGCTCATAAAAGACATCAGTGTTGTGCCATTCTAGATCATATAAATATATTTCAAAGCAGAATCATATTTCAGCAGAGAGATAAAGCACAAAAGAATATGATTAGCAGATACCAACATAAAATATTAAACCATCCAAGAAGGGGTGTAGGTGTATGTTTATCCACATGGGCAAGTCGGGGGCTGAAAGCAAGGCAAGATTTTGGCAATATATCAGTAGAGTCATGAGCACAGATATCCGTGGCAATTTGCGTGTGTGTGTTTTGCACTGGCAGGGGGGTTTGGCATGGTTTCTTACAGAGCTGGGTGTTTCCACACAGCCACTGAAAATGCTGAGGGAACATTATGGGTGTCTTTAGTCCGGCAGAGTCGTCAAAGGGAGATACGAGCTCTACCTGGATAAATAAATAAGTATAAATAGTTTTCTTTCTGATATGTGACCAGATTATTTTCCAGTTGATTTCCAGCCAAGGTCCCAAGGGGGCCACAGATCAAAAAAAGATAAGGGTCAGTTACAAGGTTGAGCTCATTCGGCGTTGCCATAGTAACTGACCTCCAGCATCCCTGGGAGGACGGCACCCAGCTCCCCAGGTGACATTTCTGTTGCCACGCCATCAATCCGCTGCCTTTCACCGCCCAGGCTGCCTAATGGCCGGGGCGCCCGCGCCGCACAGCGACTCGGTGCCGCTGGCCCACGCCGGGCCGGAGCGCGGGATCTCCTCGCTCCGCAGCTGCCCCGCCAGCAAGGGAGGGGCTCCGCTGCGTCCTCCGGGATTAATTACAAAAATGCAGTGGAGCAATGTGGTCCAAATGGTTTGTGTAGCAGGTCATGGGCTTAGGCAGCAATGGCGATGAGGAATTGTCGGCTGTACAGCAGACGTCGTCTTCATCCAGTGCGAGCATCTGCAGATTTGCCATCCCCTTGGAGCAGTTGCAGTGTGTTCTCAGACCTTGGTTTTACTTCCACCCTTGGATTGTTTTTAATGAAAACCAGTGGTGGAGTGGTGCCAGGCAGATGAGGGGTCAAAGTGGTTCTCTGCAGGCTTTGTTTTGGAGGGGGGTGTCCATCACTGTCATCCTACCCTGGTTCCAGCCCCTTGCTCCTTCACAGCCACATGGAAAAAAATGCTGGCGAAGCTCCTTCTTTTTTTACATTATAAATTTTTCCCTTTGATTACTTATTTACTGGGAAATGAATTGCATAAACAGAATAGTTCCATGCAGTTTTCATTTTATTTCCCTGTGTTCATTCCAATTTCTATTTATTTCTACCGTAATTAGAGCACATGGCCCATTTAATTCTACCAAATTTATGATCTAATGGACAGGAGAAGGTTCTCTGTGAACACAGTATATTAATGCTTTGTTACACTGCATTACAATATTTCAAAGTTCATTAAAAGCACGGTTAACTCATGGATGTGAACATCTGAGTACAGGAAAGAAATTCCCCTTTATTGCCTTAATTTGCTGCAGTAGAGTAGAAATATACTGGTCTGGGAAGCTATAGTGTGGGATGCACATGTTGTTGTCAGCAACAAGCATCAGATTGTCTTACGTGATTTCTCAAATTAGGACTATTGCATTTATTCCATAAGGGAAAATTTTTGCTTTATTAAATCAAGTTGAAGAGAGAAGTTTTAACTAACAGTAAAGACAATGCCATCTTGATTTTTGGTGTACACATCTCCTGTTTGTTGTTGTCATAACGAGTTGGTACACGACAGTGTTAATGTGTACTTTTACATTGCCGTTAATATAGTTATAATTAGAAATGCAGCTGATACAGTAAATGGGTTTAATACAGCATTATTAATTATACTGCATCCTCGCCAGGAGGCTGCTGGTGTCGGTTCTCTTAGAGGCTTAGAGACTCATTGTAATATGTATTAAATGCACATTGCTGCAGCAGAAATAGCTTTATGGAGAAGCATATTCCCACTCTAAAATGGGCAGGATGGCAGTGTAAGTGCTACTAAACACCCTATCAACGTATTTAAAACTACCCTGCACACGCACCCGAACTTGGGAACAATGAGCGACGTGCTCTGCCACCGCAGTTCAGCTGGGTCTGCGCAACCCACTAATCCTCACTAACAGGCAGTAAATTATGTACCTCCAAATTTATACAAATGCCTGCCTTTGACATCAGTGGGCACTACCCAGGTTTCACCTTCAGGATTCAGATAATCAGCTCTCATTCCTACTGGCTTCCCTCAAGACCAGTATGGAAATAAGTATGTGTCTGCCAGGGATCAAATGCTTTTGGAGACAAAAGTAGGTACTGAAAACATTACAGGATACTATCATCTCCCCATGATACTTTTACACAAAGCGCTCTGTTCCTCTTTTGGCCTGACATAGTTTCAGCCTGACAGAATCCAGCAGGCCTGCTTGTTTTAAACAAGAGCACATCCTATTATTTTTTTGAGAAATGAAGTGTAAAATTAATGCTTATTATTTTGAGCTCAGGAAAAAAAGGCAAGAAACCCAAGATTCTTGTTTGCTGCGCATTGCTCGTTTAGTCCTGTAATCAACTGATCCCTCCACAGATACGCTTACGAAGAAATGGGAGAAGATCTAGCATAACAAACTGTAAAAATCTGCATTTTATTTTACAAATGAGAGGGGCTGCATAATTCACTTGAGTTATGTAGGTCTCTCGTAGATGCTTGTCATGCTAGGGAAAAAAAAAGGCGAATAAGAATGAGGGAAAGGATGATATGTGTGCTGTTGCTAGTGCCCAGCACCACGCATTTGACTGTCACATCGCATTGTCAAAAAGCCTCCCTGCATGTACCTATATGGTCTTATATAATTCAAGGAAGTTATTCTCCAAAGGTGACTGAGTATCCCTATACATGTGCTGTGTTTCTGTGTAAAATAATATGCTGTAAAATGCCATAGAGGAGAGAGTGATTATAGCAGCAATTCTATCTATATCTGTGGGCATTTTCATATTTTGAATACACATGCATGAAAAGAGAAACGTTTGTCATGCTAACCATGGTACTTTTTCCCCCTTTTTTTTCTTTCTGGATGGTTTTATAGACACAAGAAATACATAATGGACTCCTGTGGGAGTGGAATAAAAACCCCCACCGGTGAGGAGAAGGCCTTATAATTCAGAAGTGGATTTGCAAATCAAAAGGTCTTGCCTCGAGTGGGATAAATTTCCAGATCTGCAGGAACCCATTATGTTTTATTATTTTTCATTCTAGTTTTAGTTTGTTTGTTATGGGTTTAACTATTTAAAATACTGCAGGGATCAGCCAAGAAAATACACAATCTCTGTTACCTAATTAAACATACCAAGCCTGTAAGAATATACTTTAACTGAAATGCTGAGCATTGTTTGTTTTTCGGGTTTTTTTTTAGTTTTACTCAAATTATAGATATTTCGTTTGGAAAAGGAGCAGCTGCCTAGTCCATCAGTATGTGTCTATCTGTATTTATGAACACATGTGCTCACACAGGACCACAGGCTGTACATGAATCACTCTTTTCCAAATACCCAGTATGTAGAGGGTAGAAAATTAATGTCAAACATGATTTTTCTGATTTATTCGTAGAAGGCATTTGTTCCATTCCCCCCAGCTCCTGCTTTGTCCTCTGCAGGTTTATTGCAGCATTTGGTTGCTGTACACAGTGGTGTGGCTGGGCACGCTCAGCATGAGGCTCATGTCCCTTCCCCACCTCTTCTCCCCTCCAGAGTAGGTTGCAAAATTTACACAAAGCCAGAACTTTTCAGGCGAGGTTCTGATGGGAGAATCCAGCCTGAGGCCACAGCGAGGGGTGAGGGCCTGGTTTGGAAACCTGTGCCTTAGAGAGGGCAACATGCCCGCCCATGGAGGCTGCACAAGCAGAGCATTGCAAACCTCGTGGCGTCCCAGAAATATCCCAGTCCCTGGTTGTGGCTCCCGGGAGGAATTCGTAGAGCTGCTGCCATGGAGCTACCAGCCCTTTCATCCTTCTGTTCCTGGCTCTTTCCTTTTCTCTTTTTATCTCCTTCCCAACCCACCTGTTTACTTCTCCCCATGCCGCCTCCCCATTCCCCACCCAGCTCTGGTGCCAGCACTCACCGTCAGCACCCACTGCCACATGGGTTTCAGAGCCCACCCGAGGCAGCACGGGCAGCTGTCCACTGTCCAAGCCTTGTACAGGGGCTTTGGGATCTTGATAGTACCAAATGCTTCATAGGAAGCAATACTTTCCTTCTGTTTAGCCCCTTTAAAGATAGAAAAAGCTAAATTGAAGCAACTGTAAGCAAAGACTGTGTTTCTGAGGACTCACATTATTCATAAGATCCAAATGTATTTGGCAGGAATTAGTTCATGGAATAATGTAGTCGTTTCTTAGCCATCTTGGAACGAAAAATTAATAGTCATTGATATTTGAGGATGTAAAAATAAAGCTGAGTGTAGAACAAAATAAAGAATTTATTTAGTTTTTAAAATACATTTTCATGAGAAGTTCATGTGCTGCCACAGTGGAGGAAAGACACATTTTCAGGAAGTATTTGCATCAACCAGCCACAGTATTAAAAGTTTTAGGCGGTTTCTGATTTTTATAAATTGTACATTATGTTTCCTAAAATTCTGCATTCCTCCCTTCAAGAAAACCAAAGGATTGTTTAGTTTTTTGTGTGAAAATTGCTTTAATATGGCTTCAGTACCTCAAAAAAAGGCTCAGCTGCACCCGGAACCACAAACTTCAGTAAACAGAGAAGCATATAATCTTACAAAAGTAGTAGGCTTGAACCAAGAGTAATAATTACTGTTATTTCACTGAGTTCAGTTAGAATATAGAAGCATTTAAAATGGGCCCTGTGTATTCAATACTTAAGATATATGACAAGGAAATTACACTTTCAAATTACATTTAAATACCTTCAATGGTCTCTCTTCACCTTGTAAAAAGCCAAGAGACACAAAAATTTACAAAGACACTCTGCTCTCAGCTCCTGCTATTCTCCAGTAGCTCCTTCCTCTCCTGTATGTTTGCAGTGTACTCTGAGGTGAAGACATCACTTCAGCCCTCTGACAGTGTCGGTGGTTGAATTCACAGTATTAAAGTAGTTTTAGATGCTGTTTGACTCTTCAATAATCTGTACCCGGAGCAGGGCCGCTCTCCCTGTGTGGCAGGGCTGTGCTGTGCTGTCGGGAGCCCGGCAGCCCCGCGTGGGTTGCCGGCGGATCGGGCGCGGGGCCGCTTTCAGCGCAGCCGAAATGTGCGGGGGCTGCACCCCCAACGCCCTCTCTGGGGCTCGGGGGGCCCTGTGTGCCGGCACAGGCGTTCCCCGCCGACCGCCGCTGCCTCCCCGACGCTAATCTGCTGTGTCACTAACAAGTTGTATCATTTGAACCTTACAGAGGAAGGCATCAATCATGAGTGCAAGCTGTGTAACCAGATGTTTGACTCTCCAGCAAAGCTCCTGTGTCACCTGATTGAGCACAGCTTTGAGGGGATGGGAGGCACATTCAAATGCCCTGTTTGTTTCACAGGTAAGACAGGGAGGCCAAGACAAGCCTCAGTGTGCATGGCTAGATCCAGAAATGACACTCGGGGGATTTGTAAAATACTGTATTCCTTTCCCTGGGAAAAAGAAATACTGTGCTTGGAAGTGTTCAAATATCCTCTGTCTGAAGCTGGGGCTCGCTCTGACGAGCAGCTCTGTGGCGTTTGACACCAAGCAGCACTGCCACATGCAGCGGGCTCTGCATGGCCCCCACAATTCCAAACATTTGCATTATGCCTTGTGGCTCAAAGGTGCTATGTGTTTCCAAGTGCTGGACTTGCAAAGGATGGACCTGCTCTTGCAAGCCCTTATTCACCTGAGCAAGGACTCTTTAAAGACCAGGTGGTTATGGTCTGCTCACAGTGCCGAGTAAAGGGGAGTAAAGGTTTGATAAGGCCAAATTGTACAACTCTATGGTTTTGCCAGCTGCCCTCTCAGAGGTTTCTTTAAGCCCAGTTTTCTTACAGTTGCACATTTCTAAGTCCTGTCTGAGAGCCTGCTAGATATTCCTTCTCTGTAGATTATCTAAGCTGTCTCATCAGTGCAAATGATCACGGGTGATCTTGCTTTTCCAGGATCTGCAGGGTGCATGCTAAAGGCTGCCTTTTATACTCTCTTCAACACAGTAGTTAACATCTGCATTTCCAATCTGTTTGAGAGATAAGGATCATGTAGATGTCACTGCAGACCTGTTGTCAGTAAAGGGGCATGGCAGCACCTACAATTCCTTTAACTTTGGTGGGAATAAGATGAACCTACGTTCTCTAGAGTTTGGCCCACGATTTGAGAAACTGGTTTTTGTGTGAGCTTGGAGTTAATTTATCCTTTCTGCAATGTGCCGTAAAAAAACTCTGGGTGCATGTCTTAAATTCCTCTGAAGAAGCCATTTTCATGTACAGATTCATGTAAAGTGAGACAAAAATGAAATCAGAAATATTTTTAACCAGCTAAAGCTGTGGTTTAATATGTTCCACTTCAAAATTTCCCTCAATAAAGTCAGAATAATAGTCAATCCAGAATCATAATGCAGATGCTGTGATATTTGTGATGTTAAACAATAATCTTTTTCTTTTATATTGAATGGACAACCTATTTAAAAGATCTAAAAATTGTGGCAAGCCTGCCCTTTCAGATTCACATTTCTGCCAGAAATGCTGTTCTGGGCCATGTGTCTTCCAGACCAGCCATCAAGGCTGCTCGTGGCCCAGTTGTCCTGCATTAAAAATGTATCTGATGCACCTGCCGTGGGCCCAGGGCTCCCCACGGGAGCAGTGACGTCCTCTCTTTGGTCTGATGACTGAGTTCTTCCAGTTACCTGTGGACAGTGTTAGCTTTATGTGAAATATCAAAAATCCATACAGGATGTAGAGTCTGTTAGAAGTAAGCTGACTGTCAGCCTGGAGACTCTAAATTGACTACTTGTAAGGAAATTCTGCTGAACCAAGTGTATCAGCACTTCGCTGGCAGATATCCTTGGACCTGTTACAATTGCAAAGACTCTGAAGTGCAGTTCCAGACGAGGTGCCTTATGTGAAACAATTTCAACTAACTGTACTATGTTGTTTCAGTTTTTGTACAGGCGAACAAACTGCAGCAGCACATCTTTGCAGTCCACGGGCAGGAAGACAAAATTTATGACTGTTCCCAGTGCCCACAGAAGTTCTTCTTTCAAACAGAGCTTCAGGTATGTTTACAACAGAGTAAAAACAAAGCTAAAGCTGTTGATTTCTCTGTGAAACCATCACCCTTGTGCAGCGTTTAGAAAAGGTGCCTAACCTTGGTATGGTCTCTTCTGCCCTTAAACAGTCTCTCAGTCTCCTCCTGCCTCCCTGGGTGCCTGGAGGAGAAAAAGGTCTCTGAGCATGGCTGGAATAAATAAATAAATAAGACAAGACAGATATCATGATTTATGAGTATTTCTCTTGACAGTAGTGTTGCTACATTCTTACATGTCTACGTCAAACACCTTGTAAATAATTTCTTTTTCTCTATTAATAATTTAGGGACTGATTAACATACAAAGACTAAGCAAATGGTAGCTGCCCCATCCCCTTCCTCGCTGTTAAATCATAAGTAAAGGAATTTTCCCTGCTGAGGTATGAGAGCAAAGCGTGGGTGCAGCTCGGCATGATGCTCGAGCAGAGGCTCCTCGCAGGCAGTAGCAGATTGCCAGGCTGTGGCTCTGCACACCAGGCCTTACACACCCCTTTCCCTGGCAGCACTGGGGGCTGCAGCCACAGCAGTTGTAGCCTTCACAGAGACAGTGCTTGGCTCACACCCATTCCTGGGGGCACAGATCTTTCTGGAGGGGCTGGACCCTGCCCTGGGCATGCTGCTGCAGGCACGCTTGGGGCCCTGGCCCCAGAGGCCTCCTTGGAACCATGGCAGGGAGGCTGGGGGTTAAATCACACCGACGGCCTTAGTGCTAAACCCACAGACAGCGAACCTCCGTGGTGTGTGTGTGTGCATGGTACCTCCTGGGCAATGCAGCCCCAGAGCCTGCCCTGCCACAGAGCTCGTGGGGAGGTGCCCACCCTGGCTGGCCTCCTCACACCTATCTCACCTGTGCAGCAAGGCCACCAAAATCACCGCTCCCATCCCCTGGGGGAGGCGGTCCTTTCATAGAATGGTACCATATGCCTCATTTAAATCTATTAGCTTTATAAACCATGATTTACTTAAACTTTGGAGGGTTTTTATTTATCTTGCTGAATTCCCAAGCTGCTGCCTCTTGTGTCGTGCTGTCATGCTGTGGAAGGATGGCTGATCTTTTCACTTTGTTGATTTTATTTTTTTTTTCTCCCAGGGGATCTCTTCTTTCCCTTGTTCTAGCGACCTGATTTGCATAAGTGTACAAAAGTTTTAACTATACCTTGTTAATATTTTAATAAAGTCAGCAGATTTTGGGTTGTGTGTTCTCGCTATGTACGTTTTAGGAAGGCAGCAGTGGCTTGCAAAGACAGCTTTGATTTTTCCTCCCATATCTCCCTTAAAGCGGTGTTTGGTCAAAATGCCAGCACAATTAAAATGGGCACACTGGCTTCCTAGGCCACTGCATTAACCTTTAAAATCAGATGATCAAATAAAGAGAACCTGGTTAAATTATAGTCTAAGCGGCCTGGTTTTTGCAATTACCAATTTTAATTACATAGTGTTTCAATTCTGAAGTTTTGTGCATTGCACAATTGCTGCAAATGTCAGCTTTAATCATATAAATTAGGGTTGTAATTTTTCAGTTTTTATGCAGGATTTTTCTGTACTCAAAATTTTTCTGCTTATAATAATTTATAATAATTACATGAGTAGTTTTGAATTATGTTGGCTGAATGAAAATTCACTACTTAGCTGCACAGTTTTAGTCTTTATTTCAGTAGTGACTCAGAAATGTGTGTTTACTTTATGCCAAGGAATTTACTAATGCAAATATTGGAGCCAAGGACACAAATTTGTGTATAAATCAGTTAGAAATGCTTAAGACTTTTGAACCAGTCTGCCTTGGCATGATTATCCCATTAGTTTCTAGTGTGTAAGCTGCCTGCTCTAAATTCTGCAACTGTTGGCTATATTTTTGTCGAGTAATGAAGATTTAGTATTATTTTAGTGAACCAGTTGTTCAACTGCTACTTAGGGTTAAATCTGCACAAACCTTTCTGTGTCTTTAACTGTGCAATTATTCTTATATGGGCAAGTCACCCTCCATCAAGGGGTTCCGCTTGACAAATTTGACTGTTCAGTTCTGAACTTGCTTTCCTACTGGCAGGAAATAACTGGTATCAAAATCTGAGCCTACGTGTTGTTTTCCTTCTTTGTATTTTTAACTGAAACCACTGAAAATACTTTAAAAAAAATTGAGCATTCAACTATTTCAAGAAGAAATTCAGAGGAAGGTACTTGTAGAAAAGCAGGAAAAACAAGGAAGGTGGGGAAAATGACCAGCAGCAAAGGGAAAAGGTAACTTTCAGAGATGTCATGGACTGGCACGAATTAGCCCTGCTGATTTTTGAACATTTTTTTTAAACAGGGTAAACACCATGTGTGCCATGTGATGAGAAACTGTAAATGCTGCTGTAAATGTACTTCTAGTGGCTGGTGCAGATACTGCTTTGGTAGATTAATGCTCTGGAAGTGATCAAACTAGATCAATCTAGTGGTGCTGAACTAGTAGTTGTATTTTAATATAGGTTTGTGCTTTGAAGTTCGCACCGTCTGATGGAGCTGTAAAAGCAAGGCTTGGGATCGCTCCGAGGAACTGAGCGTGCTTTATAAATGGTGGGAAATTTGGTGAGAATCTGGAGCAATGAGTCAGTGACGTTACTTTGATGATATTGCTACAAGAAAAGAAAACAGAATGCTATTTAACTGCTTACGTTATATCACTGGAAATAAGGACAGAAAACATGGTAAGGTTAAGTATGAAACACAAAGGAAGGAGTATATGTGATAACCCCACACACCCTTAGGGCAGAAGAGGAAAGGCTGGCAGCTCTGTGTTTTTCACATCCTCACTTTGTACAATTGACAGCTATGAATATAATGAAATTCTCCTGGAAAAAGACTGAATTTATAGCTAATATATAAAACACCAAGGCTATATCATTTCATTCCCCCTACTGAAACATGCTCACTGAAACAAGTGTAGAGGTGGAGGGTTGGGGTTTCCTGACATGTAGGGCAGAAGGAGCCCTTTCAAACAGGTCCTCATCTCCAGGAGCTGTGCCGGGAGCTGCTGGTCCAGCTCCTCAGAGGCAGCCGGAGCCATGGGCACTCGGATGTGGGAGATGAGCTTGCTCTTTGACAACTGAAATTTTGATCTTTGCTATTTAAAACGTAGCAGGGAACCCTGCCAACCCTGAAGATGGGTCGGAAATGATGACACATGATGGGTGCTGTGAGTTATATTTGTGGTGTGATTCACAGCAAGGAGAGATCCCTCCTCAGTTGCTTGCATCGAGAATTGTATTAAGCAAATTGTGACTGAGCAGTGGTTTTCAGAGAAAACTTGAGGAGGATTTTTGTACTCTTTTGCCACACTGCTTTTCCAAGGAGCCATCACATAACTGGTGAAGTATTTGTATTTAAAGGATTAATTCCTGCTGTTTGCTTGTGTACTGTTAATCATACTGTTTCCTCCTAAATGATTACAATTGATGAAAACTCAGGCAAGGGATATAATAAACAATGCGCAAATAATCCAGGTACCAAGGGAGCAGGGTACCTGCCAGGTCTTTCCTAGCACAGGTGTTCAGGTGTTTTATTGCCTGCTATGAATAAAGGGCTTTCTTTTCTGCTCTGATTTGGAGATATGTCAAACCACTAAATTAAGAGAGCTTCGCTAGAAGAATGCACTGTCATTTTAAATGCCCGGTTTTTTAAACGTACACATATCAAAAGGAGAGTGGCTACTATGGCTCATTGGCTAACACTGTGGTCTGTCTCCCCTCTCATTTTATTTTATGTGAAAAGCTAGCAATTTTCATATATCCATAAACAGGCATGAGCTGCTGCACAGAAATTGCACTCATTATATTAATAATGATTTACCATGAATGTCCTCCAGGGGCTTGATTTGGTCCACATCAAAGTCCTTGGGATTCTTTCTGCTGATTACAGCAGATCAAGCCCTAAGCAGGTTTTCTCTTTTTAAGTCTGCTTTTAATGTCAGCTTGATGTTAGATGTGCCTCCTGTAGAGGACTGTGACCTGCCCAGGTAAGGGGGCACCACAGAGAGCTGCCCCACAGTCTGATGTAGCCCAGTGGGGGACACAAAAAAGCTGCTCTGTACCTGTGCTGGCCTTCCTGGGAGGGGGCAATGGGGAGCAACATGTCCAGCTGTTCATGCCAGTGGTCCTTGGGGCCATCTGGGTACAGCAGTGTCCCCTGAAGCACGGAGGGGAACGAGGGCCTCTTGGCTTGGCTGGGAGCCACCTGCCCGCAGGCGAGTCTGCAGGGCTGCGACCAAGGGCTCACTTCACCACCAATGGAGCACCAAAGAAAGACTTAAGCAATTTTAAGTCTGTACTCAGCTGTATCTCCAGCTCCTATTTGAAAAATGGGCTTTACCTACTTTGTGGGAGTATAAGAAAGCTTACTTAAGTAGAAGTAAAATTTTTCTTTCAACCAGCCCTGTGTGCTTGCAACAGTGCAGTATCTCAGTGTTTGTGGGCTCCAGTGTCCATTCAGGCAGTGAGAGAAAGGCAATTCCATGGTATCTTGATGAAGTTGCAGAAAATGTTTTTCCCTGAGACAAGTGGGACCTGAAATGTGGCTCTATCTCAAGGCAGTGCTTTCACTTGATGTAACTTTTGCTGTATTTCAGGACTTAACGTGTGACTTAGATGGCAAACACCAGGAGCTTCTTCCTGAAAACATACCATGAGCGCTTTCTAAATTTCATACAAAGTGCACACAAAATCATGTGTAGAATTAATTTTCTGCAAGTAACATCCTTTTTTTTTCTTTTAAAACAGATTTTTTATCTTTGCATTTTGCTTGTTGATAGGCTTTTAAGAGTCTGTTACCTATTTTTCCTTCTTTTGTACTTTCATTCGGTTTTTTTTTTATTTTTTAAATTTTCAAAACGTTATTCCGCCTTTAAAATCGTGAAAATGACCTAGTCAGTTATCCTAGCAGATTTGGCTAGTGTTTCTTAAAAAAATGTTGCTATGGTGCTTAGAGTATTGTTAAATTTTAATTATTAGTAGTTACAAAGCTAATAAATTACAAGACTACCAAAATCTATTCCAGCCATATTGCTGGGTTTCATTCAGACGCAGTCAGATAATTATAACTAACAATAATTAAAAATTAAAAGTGCTGTAGGCACATACCCATCATGTTGAGTCTGCCTGCCTTGAACGTTCTTTATGGACTGCAAAACTGCAAGTTTTATCTGTGATCTGTTTTCACAGTAGGGAAGAGTTTTTACCTATTGGGTCTCTGGTTTTCAATGTGTGTGTTTAAATTCAGAGGAGGAGGAGGAATACGTGGCTGTTTGCAAATTTAGGGTTAGGAGCAGGCTCTGATAGGGACCAAAGCTAAGAAACACCATTGTAGACTATGTGGGGCTGTTGCTGGGTCTGCAGCAGCTGCAGCTGGGGTTCCATGCAGGGGATGCCGGAGGTTTTCTGGGCCTGACATTCACAGAGCTTACTGTAAGAGCAAGGGCTGTTCATGCACCTCTGTGTGATTTGTCAGCCAGCACCTTCTTCCCTTGCACACAGGCAGGGGGTGTTTGCTGGGGCTGGGGCTGCTGTTGGAACAGGAATGGAATCCAGACCGCGTGGCCTCTTTGTGTGGCCACCTCTGCTGCAACAAAGGATGGTGCAGAAATCCTCAATTGCCCTGTCTGGCAATTGTAGTGCCAGGGCATAGCATTTTTTTCATTTGGAAAGATGGTTCTGGTCAATATATTGCTGCATCTTTATCCTGTCTGAGGTCTCTTCAGCGAGAGGCAGAAAGATCTCTCACCTAAGATGAAGACATGTCTGGCACTGGAGCAGCATGTAACAAAAAACCCTCCTTCATTTCTTAAATATTAAGGCCGTTCTGTGGCTGGCCCTGGCTAACAAAGTGCACGCAACTTCACATTAACATGTGCAGAAAACCCAGCAGCCGTGCAGAGTGGAGGAAAAAAAGAAGGGAGCCAGGTGAAAGGCATCGTTTTAGTCATTAATGCACTTAAGCGCACCCAAGTGTCAACATGTGTGATCAAGTGTAAGGAGGCATGTCGTTCCAATGTGGCAGTGCTGGCACACAGACGGGGCTTCCTCCAGCAGAGATGGCACTTGGATCCGCTGCTCAGGCTGCCCGGCTAAACCCGTCGTTGCCTGTCATCTATGCCCTAGGGCAAGGGTCCAACCAACTTTTGCGCAGGCACCATGCCATCCCAACAGATGGGCAGGAGTGTAAGCCGCCAAGAGACAATGTATATGCATCAATTGTGTTTATTGAAAGCACAGTTCCTGGCTGGAAATGTTCAAATGTCTATTTATTTTGAGATAAGATGCCTTTAGTTAATGGGTATGGAAATGCAGCTTAGCTTTGAATTAATTATTTTATATACCTTACAAAATATAAGGCAGACGTGAAAGTGTAAGGTGTGCTGATTGTAGGGAGCTCTGTTAAAGGTCTGTCATGAAACAGAGGTCCCCCTAAAACTGACTCAAAGTGCCAAGGTGCTACTTGCCTCCAAGTACCAGAGACCAAATTTCGTAGGTGCTGCACATAATTATACGAATCTCTGGCTCAATACATAGTGATATGCACGCAGCCAGCCTTTTACACTGGCAGGTTTTCTTTTGCACACAGATGTCTAAGTTGACCTCCCCTCTTAGTGGTGGAAAGCACTTTTACTTTTTGGGGCAATGAGGGTGATACATTAATCCAGACCAAAGCTAGACCAGTTTACACATCTCACTGAAGAGGTTTATTTTCCATGTGACAAAAAGAGAGAAAAATCATATAATATGCTTTTATATTTGACAGCGTTGCTGCCCACCAAAAAGGGTAAATTATGGAAGCGTCCAGAGAGAGGAGTCTGTATGCACACATTAAGGGTGTTCCCTTCCCATACTTGTTAGCTTTATTCAATTAAGACTTGTTAGTGTTCTTGAAAGATGTGCTTTGAAGACCCTTCTGAATATACAATTTGATATTCATAAGGATCCAGGCATACTATATGTAAATAAATAAAGCAGGAATGTTGTACTTCCAGATACATTAATGCATTCCCATCCTCTTGGAAGCAGAGCACACGGGCTGTGTTAAACATCCATCCTGACCAAAAGGAGGAAGCACAGGAGAAGAAATGAGAAATGGATTTTCTTTCAGAAAGACCAGATTGCACTCTCTGGTCTGGCAATAACAATTACTAATGACATTTAGAGAGAAATTAAGGATGAGAAATGCAAGTTGGCATTTCAGCAGTGCCAGTCGGTAACATTGCATCAGAGCTCACAGGAGAGATGAGAAAAAGTTTAGGGATGGAAAATTAATTTTGTTATGTCAACAATTAACAAATACCTTTTCTTCATTCTTTACCACACTATCACAAATTACCACTGTGATAGTATTTAGCAGCTCCTCAGGTGAATGAAAATTTCAGCACTTTGAAATCCTTATTTCTGGAGTCAAAAGCACAAGTTTATGTTTTGCTGTGTTTTGTTGAACAATGAATGATAAAAAGAGGTTCAGACTGACCAGGGAGGGAGAGCATGAGCTCTTGGATGTGTGTAGCAAGAAAATTCTGTGGATTCTCTCTGCATATCTCTGTGGTTCTTATAACCATAAATGAATTAAGTTTACCAGCACATTTTCTGAGGTTGCTTTTTCCTCTTTTGCAAGAAAAAGCAAGGTTGAATAATATACCCAGTCCCACGCAGAAGAATTTTGGGGGAGCCAGATGTAAATCCCTGGAAACCTCAGACCTTTTATTCCAAAGTCCTTCACATGTTCACAAGGTGACATCCCTGTCCCCATAGGGCAGTGGTAGGAAGCCCTGTTTCCTGCTGCTCTGTGTGGAGGCTCAGAGCACAGGGGCCATAAGCTGTGGGGTTGTGAGCATGGCCATGGCACAGCTGGCTGTGCAGGAGCAGTGTCCTCAGGGACAGCACAACCAGCTACCGCTGCTTGGCCCTGCCGGGCTGGGTAGCACATGCCTTTGTAAGCAGGGCAGAGTCCTTAAAATAGAAACAGAACACTTGTGTAATATGTAGACAAATATTTTTTTTTCTTTTGTTTTCTCTCTGAAATGTCTTGTCAGGGATTTTCTTTGCTGGTGGGAAGAGATCTCTGATCCAGCCCCTTTGATTTTCTCCTGCTGTAGTAGCTGCCGTGGAGCATAGTTTGGGGTCTGAGCACAGATTAGCTCTGCTGCCTCCTGTAAGTGTCGCTAGCATCCAGAGGAACTGACTGCTTTTCAAAGGAAGAGGGATGCTGCACTGGAAAGGGCAGAGCATAAGCGTTATTTAAAAAAAACAGTGGAGCTTGATCAGCCTTACTTTTAAAGAGCTCATCGAGGGTGCTGTACAGCATCCTTTTAAAAGTTCAGTCTCTTCGTTTGCTTGCAAAGACCAAAATGGGGATGCTTGTCCAGACATAACAGTATATGCCTGAGTGTTTTCACAAGAAATGTCTAGATCATTAAATATAATAGGTCTCAGCTGCAGTTTTGATCACTGAAGCATGCACACAATTCATCACAGCAAATTAGGTACATCTTTGTAACTTATCTTTCTGCAATTTGCTGGCACTTCTAGAGAGCTGAAACTTATATTGGATGTGCTGCAGAAGCCATTTCAGATAAAATATTCTGTGTTTATTGTTGGAGAACAAGGATTCCCTAATAACAAAAACATGGAGCAGTGTATGTTTCTGCTCCTGCATCTTGCAGAACCAGCAGTAGTACCAGCAGTGATCCCCAGCCACATTCATTATTTATATATTTCAGTGAATTTCTTGTCTGCAGTAAAAGAGATATAAGCTTCAACATCAGTCTGTGCCAAATTCTATCCTACAGCCCATTCAGAAACCTGAGGCAGCCGTGGTTCTCAATCATTACACAGCCCATTTATCTGATTGGAGTTTTGTCCTCTCTGCCTTGCTGAAATGTTGCGTGTTCTTTAAAAGCTGAGTTTGACCTTTGGAAAGAAAAGGCATTTGCTATTTTAATTTTAGGGCTTTTTTTAGAGAGAACCTGAACCTACTTAAATGGGAATTGGCATTCAAAAGCAGCAGAGTTATTGAAAAGCATTTACTTTATTACTTAGGAGAGAACAGACGCTAGTGGACTCGAAAATTACATTTCAGTGGATTCATCAGTTTCAGTCACTAGTTAGTCTGTGAACAGATGGATATATTTGTTAACAGTTACCATGAATTTATACCCTGGAATTTTACATTTGCCTTAAGAGCACTGCTATCTTAGTTGCTGACTTTAAGGGTTTGGAGATGCATTTTATTTTTCTGAAAAAAGATACGTTTGTTTCTAATTGCAGAGATTTCTTACATCATAGAAAGCGCCTCAGCTTTCAGAAATGTGAATGATATATGGCTTCTATGTAAGGAAAATGTTGTAAAAGAATCCCCAGTACAGCTGCTGCAGAAAAAATAAACATCTCGGCCTAAACCTAGATAAACCCCTGTGGACTGAGAAAATAATTTTCAATAACCAGATATTTTTAACTCTGTGTATAAAGGTAGTAATCACAGTCACCTGTATTTGCATCTAGGGTCTGCCACAGTCTAATTGCTTGTCTCTTTCTACCCCCGCCCCTCCTAAATTTTAGGGCTACTGGTTAACTGAGCAATGCATTAAGCACTCCATCTCCAAAACAGAAAGAAATACTGCCCTTGCCTCTACCATGTGGCATCTTTAGGTTTCAGGGATTTCGTTTAAATCTGAAATTTATGTCCAGGAGAAATAAATTATTAGATTGTAAAAGCAGCTGGGGAGGGAGTAAATATAGTCTCTTTTGTCCTCTATATCATTTCCCCAGGAAGATAATAAATGTGTGGCAAGAGTCTTGTGTTTCCTCGGTCATACAAATGTTGTGTGTGTGCAGTATTTCAGATGTGAAGCCTAGGCTCCAGACAGGAAATCCTGGAGTGATACTGTACTGCTGTTGCCTACTGCTGTGGTGCTGGTGGAGGCCCCATCACTTTTACTGCTAGAAGGAATTTGAAAAATCATTTCATGAAGAAATCTAAAAGGCCTTGTGTGTACCCCTAATTTCCTGAGTAAGAGATTTAGGGTGTAATCCTAGGGTTTATCTCCTCAGCCAGTGAAAGGCAGCAGGAGCAGTGGTTCCAGCCCTGCTGCTGGAGAAAGCTGAGGACAGGGGTCCTGCCCTGTGACCCCATCCCAAGGGCCAGTTTTCCCAGGGGGATTTTAAAGACTGTAAGAGAGACTCCTGCTAATTCCTCCCTGCCTTACCTGTTCTCATTCCTCTGTGAGGTCAGATACATGAGCAAGCGTGATGAGTGGCCAGGAAAAAAACGGGGTCTGAGAACAGCAAAAGGATAAGGAATTGTTAGAAAATCAGTGGTCCACTTGCTTTTCTGCACCTGGCTGTGTGTATAGGGCTGTCACTGCCTGCACCTCCATGCTCTTGTCAGGAAGGCCGTCAGTATTCTCAGTCCAGCCTACTCTCAGGGGTCTGAAAACAAGCCTGGAACAGCTTTGCTGTTCACTCCTTCTGTTGTTCCTTCCAGAGAAGTATATTCAATCATATACTATTGTTTGCCTAATTATACCCCGCTTTAACATCATATTTTGAGAGTAGTTTTATACCTCCCTTTGACCAGAGGAGAAAGGAAAAACAATTTGGGATACAGCTTCTTTTCAGGTTGTGCCTGTTCTGCTTATGTAAAATGAGAAGGGGGTGGGAGTGTTCAATGCAGGGCTGGGTGCACATGTGCAATGACCCGGCCTGGGCTGTAGCCACCAGTGGATGGATTGTTAATGTTCCCTTCATGTTTCATGCTAATGGAATAACTTGCGAGAGACTAAACTGTCTATCCTCAGTGAGGTGATGGGGCTTTGCTGGAAAAATCTAGATGATAGAGTGAGATGGTACGAGCTGATGGGATCGGTGTGGGGACAGCTCATGGCTCTCTGCAAGGTCAGCTTGGGTTCAGCGAGACTCTGTCACCCCAACTCTGCATGAGCCAGACCAGATTTGGCAGCAGCAGTCCTGAGCTTATCACTCAGCTGTGCTTGAGCTGATGCACTGCAGTGTCTTCTGTGCCACATCCTGGGCAGGCAGTATGGACACCCAGAGGTCACCTCTGTGCAGAGCCTGTCCACAGAACAGCTTTGCAGCAAGCAAGAACAGCCAAAGCAGTGCCCGCACCGTGCCAGCCCTGGAGGAGAGCTCCTGCCTGACCACCCAGCCTCCTCATTTGTTTCTGCTGCGCAGTTAAACCTGAATAAATTGCCATGGGCATTGAGGTTTGGCTGCGTATGGCATATCTGTCATCAGTGCGTTACATTATTGTGTCTCCAAAAGGAGCAGTGAGGTTGCTTAGAACATATTTACTTCTGAAAAATGTGTCCTCCTTTGGGGCCGGCACATGCTCTTAGCCTTTGCATGAAATCAGGATTGTTTAAAACGTGGCATCTTGCTGTTTAAAAGGCAGATTTTCCTGAGACCGGTGACACTATTGAAATGGAGTAGCAATGGCTGGAAAATCCCATTTAACCCAGTTGTTTAGCACCCATACCACAGCAATGTCATCTTGCTGTTTTGTCCTATGGTATCTTGGAGGAAATGGCCCATGTTGGTGATATTTTGGCCCCTCTTTTACTTACAAAAACAAATTCAGCGTGGCTCTTTCACACTCCTAGCTCCTCCAGGGTTAATTCCTTGAGGCAGTGGGCAGTGGGCTGAGCACAATCCTGTCTGCAGATTTCTGCTCTGCTGGTGGCATCTACACTAATGGGGCAGCATGTAAAGCACTTCTGTAACTATGGCCTTGCTATTTTATAGCAGAGCCACTTGCATTGGAGGATTTTTATTCCCCTTTTGGAATTAGAAACCAGAAATAACAACCATTATGTCCAAGGCAACAGGTCACTGACCAGCCGTTTTGTCAGCCCGAGCAGTGTGTGGGTGCCACGTGACAGGAATATTTATCTGCCTCTAAGAAAAGTGTATCCATAACACAAGGCGATACAATTGGTCAGATCAGTATTCCATTAGAGGGAATTTTACTTTAGTTGCTGCTTCTTAAAGAAATTACTGGTTGAAGGGCTATGGTCCTGCTGCAGGCAGGTGCTGCTTCTGTCAATCTGGCTGTCCACACTTGCTTATTTGGCCCAAGGAAGTTGGTTCAGCTGCAGCTCTCATCATTCAGTGGAGGATGTTGCCTAAGTGATGAATGTGAGACCTGCCCCTGTTAATGTTTGCATTAAAATTCATAGTTAAGACTGAAACTGTTTTATACCTGTCCTTAAAACAAGGAATACCTAGTTGGTGCGGGGAAAAAAGCAACAAAAAGTAATCAGATGGTGTTCAGTGACCCTTGCCATACCAGAGAACAGCAGAGCAAGTTTTAGGTTGACTCTCAATTTCCTGGCTTTTGTTGAGTTATATTCCCGTGGAAACAGTCACTCAGTGAAGCTTTGCCCTACGCATTTTAACTTCTAAAGGTGCTATGTACAGCATTTCCCTTTTGCTCTAAGTATTTTTTGAAAAGACACCATCCTAGTCCATAATAAAGACCCAGTCAGGAAATCATTTGGTATTTAAAGGAGTCACAAAGTGTTCCACAATGATGACTCCAGCCCGCACAGAAATGAACAATTTACCTGGCTTCTGCAATATGATTTACCTTAGATTAAGGAGGGATTAATGAGATAAGACTTGGATTGGTTTCTAAGAAATCAACAATTCATGCTTTTGAGAGGAAACCCTAAGAAAGATTCCTGGAAAATGGTTTACCTCTTGAAAATGATTTTGAAACATTGTTTCCCTGAGTTGGACCAGTAAGTAGATACAAACAGGTCAGCACTGGGGTTTTTGGTGTAGCACAGGCAAAGCAGTGTCTCTGTGGGCAGGAGATGCTTTCTCTGATGACTGTGGCTTAGGTTTGAAAACGGACTGGAAGTGGGTGTTTGCATTCTCGAGGAGAGCTTTGGAGGGTCACTTCAAAGCCAGGCACAGGGCATTCGTGCTGCTGCATGCCAGGTTTGTGACACATCGTGGAGGTGCAGGGATGGCTGTGACCCCGAGTGTCTGTGGGACCAGCTTCCCAGAAAAACATGGACTGACCAAGCCCAGGTTAAAGCACCAAGTGTTGTCAGCAGCATGCTGTGCTGGGATCCTGCAAACCATTTTCTACTCTTGGGATGAGAAATGGCTCTAAATCCAGTCAGGGAGTAACAGTGGGGCTGAGGGAGGAGTGAAGGAATTCTAAAAATATTACGGTTTCATGCACTTCTGACAACAGTAATTAAATTTGTCCCTCTCACTTTATATTTAGGAAGTGTAAGGTTCTTCCCTCAGCTTATTTTTGATCTTGTGCATGGCATACTGGAGACTACAAGTTACAAGGATGCTGATAAATTTGCATTTCTGAGTGAAATTCTCAGGAGCATCCGGTCCCTCAGGACAGGTATTATTAGCTCCCTGGTTTCATTGGGTGCCTCAGTGAATCACGGTGTGTTTACAGCTAGTTTCTCTAACAGAAGACTCTGGTTATCTCTTAATAATGTATTCCTCTGTGTTTTTTATTTCCAAAGTGCTGTGGTAAGATTTTCCCAAAGGCTTCAGTTTGCTTTTGTTCTTCAGCATTTTACCCAGCGTTTTTGGAAGAAGTGTATAGACTTTTCGGTGAGGCATTTAATAGAATACAAGAGGCTATGCCAGGCTTAGGCTGCATTTGGAGTTCACTTGTAATAGGCTCAACTTGGTTTATTCTGAGTTTTAGAGAAGAATAGAGATGGCAGATCTAACAGACTGGTGATACAGAATTATTAGTCTCAAGTGGAAAGGGGAAAGCATGTTAGGTGAGTTCTCAAAGTCTGATTAGGGCTAAACAACCTGAATTAGATGAGAAATTAAATTCATAAATCATCTAATAATCCTTAGCTGGTGTGAGAAGAAGCTGGCGCCGGGAAAAATAACTCCAAGAAAGGTATTTGTATAGAAAGGTAATTTTTCAAACCAGAATAACACAGAAGCACCTATGAAAATTGAAGGGCGGGTTCAGATGGGCAGAAGCAGTGTGATGCGGAGCGAAGGCTGAGGCAGTGCGGCGCCGGGCGCTGCAGCCGGCCCCGCAGCCGGCCCGGCGCAGAACAAAGGGGGGCCGGGGCGGGGGCGCCGGGGCTCTGCACACCCCCCCCGGCAGCTGCGGTTTGGGCTAGGGACGTGCCGGCCACGGAAAAAGAGGTATTAAGACAAAGCAGTCATCATTTAGTCAGTCACGTGTGGAACGGCCCTTCCCCCTGTAAACGCTACCAATTCTGTTCCCTTTGACGCCAGGTGAAGTGCCAGGTCCTGGTCGCCGGAGGAGCCGGGCAGGTTTCTGGGGGCGGCTGAGGGGGTCCCCCGGGGGAGTGGGCACTGAGGGAGGCTGCTCATCCTCCCCAGTGGGCACAGAAACCCCAGGGGTGCCAGGGGCAGCTCGGTCCTGGCACAGATGAGTGTTTCTGTGTCCCAGTAGCAGTGAAAGGTGCATTTAGCCCTGGAGTAATCACGTGCAAGCATCAGAGTAACTCAGAAGCAGCTCTTTCCATTGGAAACAGGCAACTTCCCTTTTCAGCCGACACCAAACCTCCAGGCATATTTTCTTAGACACTCAAAATGATTTCTATTTTTTTTTGCCGGTTCAATAACTTGTAAAGGACAGCTTTCTACCTGCATTTGTAGAAGTGCCATCTCAAAGTGTGCTGACACAGGGACTGACTGACGTATGGCAAGTTATCAGATGCTCAGAGATGAAGGAAGCCGTAACACAGGCAGCCGTTGCCTTTCACAAAGGATGTGCCACCTTTCGTTTGCCTCTACCTCCATTTCAAGGGACTCTTCAAATAAAGAAGGGACGTGTGAACCTGTCTTGCCTGACAATTTTTTTTTTTTTATTGCATACCATGATAACTTGGAGTTCACTTGTTACAAGCATTTTATGTAGTGGGTGAAATACCAAGGGAAAGGAAAGAAGCAATTCTGTGCTGCCTGGAAAACTACGATCTAAACATATAAATGTCACTGGGTAAGAGTTACCTGAAACAACTGGTAGGGCAATTAACACCTGGTTTTATGGGAAACATTGGTTACCACTATCAGTTTTAATGAAGTGTATTAACTAAATTGTGTTCTGAGTATTCATTCAGCCCTGTTTATGGCACACTCTTGAGTACATTTACTGTTTGTCAGAAGTGCAAACTAGTGAACATATGAGGCTTTAAGACGGGCCATCTGTTAGTCTTAGACCCTTGGATAATTGTCAAACAGTTCTAAAAATAAGCACATACAAACTGCAAGGGGGTGCAAAGGTGATTTTTCTTTAGAGTCTGATAGCAAAGAGAAAGTAGCAACCAGAAATTAAAATTAAAAATAAATAGTTTTATCCTGTAAAGAAAGATTGCTCTCTCTCTTTTTCGCCTTCCTTTCCCACCCTCCTCTGTCAGCGTGTCTTCTTTTTTTTTCTTTTAATTTAGGTTTTTTCCACTTGCTCTTCTGGGTCATGGCATCCCTTGAATGCCTCTCCAGTTTAGGATTAGAGCAGCACCAATTTAGGGCTCACAGCTTTCTGTAGAGAACATAATCTCCAATGGCTAAAGCAAGGGTCATCTTGTGTCCTCTGCCTAAAGTAATCCCTTTATAAAGTCAAGGCATAAAGATTTTTATCTTTATGGATTGCTGTTGGAGGGAAGTAGTACCTGTGCACATGCATGTGTGTGCTTATGGATATGTAATGAGTAATAACAGCTGAGAGATTTATTTTTGGACCAGTTTGAATTCAAAAGATGCAAAACATTGAAAAAAGATTGCTGCAGATGGTATTTCGTAAATATTTAGACACTCTAACTTCTGTTTGTAGCAATTTGGAGGTTTTGTTTTGTCTTTTTTTATAAAGATGTTAAAATGTGAGACAAACCTTTGCTTCAAGTCAATGCCTGAATCTGAGGTTTAGTTTTTGTCTGGCAAGCTGTGCATGTTGGCAGTCAGTGGAGGCATCACTTCTCCTGTTCTCCAGCCCTGCTCTGTAAAGGGAAAAGGAGAGAAAATGGGGAGGGGACACAGCCCCAATGGTCCCCAGCCATGACCCCAATCTCTGGGCTTGGAGTCAGACAGTTCCAGAAGGGGTGATAGAAACCTGGGCAGAGAGGTGGGGAGAGGCAGGGAGAGAAACTACCTGGGCTCTTACCTGGTGTGGAGGACCTCCCCCCCCCGGGAAAAAATATCGGGATTAATAGGTCACCCAATGGCAAATTATCAGGTAATTTTATGTTGGCTCATTGTCACATAAATCTATTTTCTCCGTAATTCTTATTTAAGTTATTTGAGGAATGGTTTCTGTTAATCCCAAAGGCATTTGGAAGGGGGAAGAGAGGCTTTGTAGCCTTTCGTCTGAGTCCCGGTCTCTGTGTAACACTGCAGAAGGCTTATGAATTTCACCTGAGGGTGGTGAGCATCACCAGCCTTGTTAGGCCATTTCTTAACCTTTGTATAACATATGGTGTTTTAGGGGTGTATGCTCATGCACATAGACAGTGTATTTGTAAATGGCTGGTACAAAATGTCTAAATCCATAACAGATGCACAATGGCACTGTAGACTGGATGTGTTATGGCCCCAAACCATTATCACACCCCTCACAGTTGCATTTTATTTTTTTCACCTGCTCCTGTGTAGTACACCTGTGACTTGTTGGCAGTGAGCGTCGGTGCAGCGTGGGAGACTCCCAGCTTGACTGCCTGGCTTGGAGCTTCGCTCCATCATGTGCTGTTTTTTGTGTGTGTGTGTGTTTTCTCTCGATCTTTATATAGCTTCTAAGAGTTCTTTGAACTGTTGTAAGTGATCATCTTTCAAGCCTGATGCTTTCCTTCTTGACACAGAGCTCTGAAAATGGAGATTGTCATGCCAGTGTTTTCATAATCATGCATGTGAAAAACCAGAGAAATATTCATTGTGGATGTCCTGCACAAATGGCTTGATCTGTATCCAGAGGGCAGGCAGGGGGTGTCTCCAGGGAAGATCTGGAGAGCAATCAGTATCTACACGGACAATAATCAACCATTCTTTGAAATCTTTTTATTTCCTGCAAAACCCGTCACCGAGTTCTTTGGTCACAGACACTTCCATAAATGGTTCATTTGGGGATTGTACAGCCAGTAGAAACTTCCACTTAAACACTGCAACAGCCCCAAGACTTGGGGTAGTTGCATTTTTCCCACTGACGTAGCTAATGGAATTGCTATCCATTTTGCATGATTATTAAGAAAAGAAGAGATTTTCCAACCTTGTCCTATAAATAAGCTGTGACTTACTTGATCTTGACAGGTGACTTAGTGCTGCTGTAGAGTTTTCCAGCTGCAATAATGTCTCAGAATGATGTATTCAGTGGGGTATCAGCTGTGAGCCGTGCGTAAACCAGGGGGTCTAACAGGAGCTGGGAAGAACCATTTTTCCTGTTCAGCTTCCAAATGATGTCGTGCCTCCTGCTGGCCCCAGACGGGCACGTGTATGGATGGCCTTGGAGCCGGTAGGCATGTGCACACACACA
>VWZW01000978.1:1398526-1450543 GCA_013397115.1 Edolisoma coerulescens | reverse complement strand
TTTTTAACTATAATTTCTGAAGTTGAAAAATCACACCCGAGCTGTTTTCAGCCAGCCCACCCTCCTGGAAGGGTGGGTGAAGTTTCCTTAGGCTGCTTAGGTAGAAGCACTCTGTAGTAACACGTTTCAAAACACTCACTCCCTTCTGGTCTTTATGGTTTCCTTCTGCTGCCTGGAACAGCCCAGTGGCCCCATTGGGGTCAAAACTGTTCCTGCTAAGGCACAGGGCATTCTTAATGCCAGGATTTACTTGATTTTCAATTGCTCCAAAAGTCTGGTCAGCCAGAGGAATTTTCTGTGTCTGGGCACACAAAGTGCCTAATAAAGGTATTTGAAAAACCATGGGTCAAATATACAAAATGCACATGTGAGAGAAGACACATAAGCCCTGAACGCCTCAGATGCTTTCTGACATCTGCAGAGCACTATTCCAATGAGCTGCAGATGCACGGGGCACAGGGAGTAGAAGCAAGAAGATAAGACATGACAATTGCTAGTAATAGGAGACAGGTTGCCAGACTATTTTTTGGAAGGCATGTTTTTGTGGTCTCAAATACATTTTAGTAGGTGAGGAACCTATATGGGTGGCAGAGGATATAGACAGGCTCTCGTGGGACTTTCGAACACACACAGTGGTGGTTATGCAGCCTTCACCCCATGTTCACTGGCACCTGGGTGTGCAGGACTTGGCATTTGTGCACATGGCTCGAGCAGGTTGTGCTCAGAAAGGCAGGGGAAGGATGCAGTGCACACAGGCTCTCGTGCCCATAGGCATTACAGACCTGTTTGTGAGGCCCTGTGTAAAACGTGGCTCTATCTATTAACTGCATGGTCCGGGCACTAGCCAGCATATTGATTGTCAGTAATGCATGCACGGGGAATAAATGGTACATTCCCAAGATACTAAGACAAAATCAAGATCTGCATATGAAAAATGTAATTTTTTTTAACTCCTAGCCCTATGGCACAGCTGGTTTCTCAGCTCCTGCCTGACCCAGCTCTAAATGGCTGCAGTAAATGAGTACAATCTGTTTGTTTCTTTGACAAACTCTGCTCACAAACCCAGTGTATTCCTTGTATTGGGAGTGTTCAGAACATGTTATTAGCTGATGTTTGAGGAGGGAGGCCTCACAATAAAAGCTTCATTATCAGATTTAGAGCCACATACCATTCCTTTATTGACCTGCCTGGTGTAATCAATGCAGCAGCCACACAAGTTTGAAATCATGTTCCCTGACTGTAGGCCGTGCGTCATGCATCCAGTGCTGATTGTGCATTATCTTTTAAATGACACTGCCTAACTAAGTATGGATTTGTCCACCACGAATAGCCCTTCTTTCAATTTGAAGATGGTAAACCTTTTGGGTTTTTTATTGATATTCAGGATGACCTAAAAATAGAACTGTAATGAAGCGCAAAAGGAATGGCCATTGTTAAAATGCTGAGGAGTGTGTGAGCACAGAGGAGCCTGTGTATTCTTTCACATTTTCATGCTTCCCCAGCTAGGTTTAGTGGGCAAGCTTCTTGTCAGTGCTGCCATTGTGTGTGCAGGGCTCCATCCATCCTCCTCCATAAAGTCATTGTTAGACTTGAGAATAACATCCAGCACTGCAAAGGTCATTCCTTCTTAAGGCCAGGAAAATTTCCATGTATATCAAAGGAAAAAGCCATTGGACTTTGTGTTTGGTGATGTTAAACTGTCGGAAAGCAAAGCAGTTCCAGCTGTCAATTCATGAATTTCTGATTTGTGGTTCTGAAATATTCAGTGTCACAGGCAGGGGTGTGCTGAGAGGGCCAGTGCTTTCTGAAGTAGTGACTTTGTGATTTCCCCAGCTGGTATTTCGTTCACAAGGGCTCCATCCGTGGTGCGGCCGCTGCCGCCGCGCTGCCCCTCGGGCCGGTCCCGCCGCTCGGCCCGGCCCGGCCCGGCCCGGCTTCCCGCGCAGCCCAGCGCCCACCCCGGCACCGCCGAGAACTTTGGCCGTGATTTGGGAACGCAGCAGCGCTTCTGACACCTGGTGGTCGCGGTTTGGGAGTGCACGGGCCAGAAAGGCTCCTGCTGCAAACGGGGTCACCGCCGCCGGCCCCCATCGCCCGCCGCCCGTCAGCTCTTTCCACGGGCGATTTCCGTCAGGGACATGTCATCTCTGGATAAAGCGGGGGATTGCTCTTTTATCCTGATCACGATGTAGTTGTGGATAGTGTAGAAGGACCAGATGATTTATGAAAAGTTAAAATATCTTACTTTATTTTAAAGCTTCATCACTGTAAATAAATAATTAGATTCAAAATTCATTTTGTGTTTAAAAGCTTATTCTTCAAGCTGGCGGACTTGCCCTTCTCTGTTATTAGGCAGATGGAGACTAGGGAAATTGCCTAGGCTTGAAATAGCACAAATGAATTTTTATATTTGGGGATGCTGGGGACTCAGCTCAAGAAAACCTCACCATGAAGCGCTTCTCTAGTTGCTCAAATAATTGGATAATCATACAAATAAAGCTAAGCTTATGTGTAGGACTGGGGTTTTAGTCAGAACACAAAATGTAGGTGAATTGGTACTGCTCTAAAAATACGCTTCCGAGGCTGGCTCCACGATTTATTGGCTCCTACACAAAATGGCAAGACAGGTCAGCATCCTCTGATGTGAGATACTGTGATGACATTGAGGCTATTACAAATCTACCACAAGGAAAAAAGGGAACAAAAGAGACTCTAAACTGCTGAAAGAAATGTGTAGAGAAAAGTATATTCTTTAAAGAGATTTAACTTCTGGGTTACATGTCCAGCTTTTTTTCTGCTGGGAATATTACCCTGGTGCCTGAGCTGGCGGTTCAGCTGTTATTGCCGAAGTATTTCTTGGACTGAGAAGTGTGTGTCACAATCTGGTGTCTCTTGCTGCCAGTACTTGCACCCGGTACTAGTGAGAATAAAAGAGTAAAATATGGCAAGGGTTCCCTCACGATTCAGATTTTTATTTTTTTTTAATTATTACAGTGAAGGGAATCCCTAAAGGCAGTTTTTTTGCCCGTGAAGTTACCATTTTCTTTATATGTATTGAAAGGAGAAAAAAATAAAAAAGGAAACCTTCATGACTATACTTGGCTTGTAGCATTTTTTTTTCTAAGTTCATGCCAGCATTAACAGATCTGTCAGAACAAAGCAAATATGTCATATTGGCAGCTGTTACTTATGAGTACTTTTTCTTTATTGCATTTTGTTTTGTAATAATTGAGAAGCTTTTATGTTGAGCTCTGCATAAATGGTACTGAGTGGGAGGGTATGGGCATGCTTTCTATTATTCTGCCCCTCATGCATGTCTCCTTTTTTCGTCTTTCCAGAACCACACATTGAGCCAGCACGCACAGTGAGCCACTGGCACTACAGGACACCTCTCTGCAGAAGACTTGACGGTGGCACAGTGGGGAGGACCATTTGAACATTACATCCAATCAAAGTGTCATTTGCAACCCAGATGTAAAACTCTAATGATTTGGCCATGAGGCGCTGCTATTATAAGCAGCTGGAAATGAATATTAATGGAAGAGATTAAAAGTATTCCATGCTCAGTATTTTTTATTGTCCTGCTTCAGCTAGTGTACTTTAGAGCTTCTGCTTCTGACTGAATTTATAGTGTTAGATAAATCTGCTTTGATGCTGTTGCCCTTTGTTGCTTCTTGTATTATATTGATAGTTAAAGATTAGGTGTGATTTTTTTCTTTTTTGTTAACTGCTTTTTAATTGCAATTTTAGGTAACTGTGCATTGTGATGTGATTGCTTGGCTATTGTCTGAATATTTCTTTTTAATTTTTTAATTAAAGACTAATGCTTTGATTGGATTTGCCAGTTCACCGGACAGTGATTAAAACTATGTAATGAATATAATCGGTTTCAGTGCAACTGGATGGTCTGCTTTATAAATGTGACTTAATCTGATTGCAATAACTAGTACAGTTCAATAAAGGGAATACATGAGCTTAGCGTCAGAGCTTGTCTGTCTGTCAGTGCCCACTGCATCGCTGCTGCTGCTGCTGCTGGGGTGGCTGAATCTCAGTGATCGCTCACCTGACAGCACAGAGCACTCTGCAGCCCAGGAAGAGGGAAGATTGGGAGAAAGCAAAAGCCATGGTTCTGTGTCTGGCATTGTGTTTGCTTCTGGAGGTACCTCCCTGGCTCCACGGTAGGTTGAGGTGAGGTAAGAACTTGTACTATGAAAAGGTATTGCTAGCTTATAATACTTGTTAATTTTTAATTTTTTCAGCAAGAATGGAGGGACCTGACCGATAGCTGCCTTGACCATATCTCTGTGCTTCTTTGTTTCAATACAAAAAAAAAAAAAAGGTTTCTGCACTGTATAGAAATGCACAGATATTGGATCAGGCCTTGCAGACCATGGTAAGAGACTGCGTATTTTAACCACGTGGACCTCTAGACCCCCAGGTATTGTTGTTCTGTGTAAGAGATACTTCTGGCACTGGAAACTGCCATCAGGCAGCCTAACAGAGCCAATTACCAGGCTTTCTTTTACTCTTTTTAAACTTATCTTATGGTAATGAGGTAAGATATATCTCCAGTCAGAGAAACAGTCATTTTAAGGACCATGGACACCTCTGGAAAGTTAGAAGGATGTAGTTCTCATGGTGTCTCCTGCTTGAATGATAATAATCATGAAAGATATTCAGCAGTTGTGACAGCTGAAATGATGTGGTTACCCATTCCCACAAAGTGCAAGGTTTTGCAAGACTGTGGCATGGGAGCATGCACAGTCAGAGCCTTTGAAAATCGCTGCACTGAACTAGAGCACAACTGGTTGTCATTGGGCCATGCCTGGGCTTGGAGAATGTAAGTGATATTTTGTAGGAAACGTGTTTTCAAGGACATGTAGTCAATGCCCAAATTAGTTTATATAATGAGCTTTTTACAAGTGCAAGGGTGGTACAGCTTGTTGACACTGCAGCCCATGTTTTCAACAATTTAGATCCCTGCTGATGCTGATAGTCCTGTTATGCACACTTGGTTCCTTCAGGACAGTTAGGGAAGGCTACAATCGAAGCACAACTTCGGGCACAACTAAAGTAGGGTCATCTTTACAGCAGGAAGAACCAGAGCAGTCCTAACTTAAGAAAAGTTACAACTTCCTCAAAAAAAAAAAAAAAAAAAAAAAAAAAAAAAAAAAAAAAAAAAAATAGTAATATCCCATTTGAGACAAATGATAGATGTTTTTTATTCTGCTGAAATAGCACTGCATGGACAGTGAGAAAGAGTTTAGGCTCAAAATGTGGCTTGTGATAAATTTATGAACCCTAATATAACAAAACTAGGAATGACTTTTCTTAATTCCGAAGAGGACAGTTCTGTTTGCATCTAGATTATTCTTAGCTCACTGTTTCTACACCAAAATGATTGTACTAAAGTGATCCATTACTAGGAAAAAGTGTTAACTTTCAACCTGATTATTTCTCCATAAGCCACAGCACAGATGTTTATGGGCTGAAAAATTAGTTATGAAATCACCAATTCATTATTCCTGTACATAATCTAAGCGTGTTCCTAACTCAATTGTACTACTTTAAGATGGGAAGTGGAAAAGTGTCTTGCAGTACAGGCTTGCAGACATGCCTTTGCAAGAAAAGCTGGGAATGTACAGCAGCTGCTGCGGAAAGAGCCCATGTGCCATTGTCTCCATGCTAAAAGAAAGGTAGCAGGTTCTCACAACGGAGATATTGAAAAGGAGGCTCTTTGCCTGACACTGGTTTGAAATGATGCTGGATCACTTCCGGGCAAGCCTTCAGAAATGAAAAAGATGTAGGTTTCTATCTTCAGGAAAAGGTTCTGTATTGTGAATCCCAAGAGTTGAACTGATGTTTCCATGCAACTCTGAGAGCTGCCTTAGCAGTGCTGTACTGAAGCACATGCCTTTGTCTGAGCATCTCCCTGCTGACTAGTTAAAAGGAGGTGCAGTCACTGTGCTGAGATGGGGAACTCTCCATATAGGGATCCTATCTGGAGCTGCATATATTCCCCATGTTACTGGAAATGTGGGCATGGGTTAGGGTGCTGGGGAGCTCAGCCCAGAAGTACCAAGCAGTGTCTAAGCTCATGTTTCATCTGCCCTGAACCCTGACCATGCCATGGGCAGGGGTAGAGGAAACGAATAGTTTGGTTTTCCACCTGGCCTTTAAAAGGTAAGAGACTCCAAAGCATGAGTAAGGGCTGTGGTCCTGCTCCATCTTCTTCACCCCTTTTGGCATATGAGCTTCACTCATGAGCAGCCTAAGTCAGGTCAGAGAGAGGGGTTGGACCCCCAGGGCTGGGAAAAACAGCTGTGATCCTCTTCTGCTCTTACAGTATTTGGGCAATATTTGAACACCAAGGGACCAATACCACTTCTTAAAAATATTTCTTTCCTAAGACAATATGTGCAAATGTGCAGAGATGCTTGCCATGAAACTGCTGGGTTATTTTGTGGTATTTTTGAGATAACCAGGCCCATATGAACAGTCATCATTACATGGCAAGGGATGGTGCTGTCTTGAAAACTGCTTTTTTAGGGGCCAAAGAAATCCTGTTTGGGGTGTGGGGGTGAAAGTTACTGCAAAGAAGGAGAGGGAGAGCCACCCACTCTTCTGTTCCTGCCATGGAGCTGCATCTGTGACACACTGGACACCTGCAGCTCACAGAGGTGATCCTTAGCCTATACCAGGGTGCAGCACTGGTGTCTGGCCCCGTTTTCCAAGGCCTGAGCCTCCCCAGGTAGGGCTGTGCCAAGCAGGGCTCCTGGGGGCAGAGCTCTGCAGCACAACGTGGGGCCTTTGTCTGGTGCTTCCTGTGCCGCTGGTCCCACTGGGGAGCAGGAGCAGAGCAGCCCTGCACTGGTACAAAACAGCTTTGCTGCCAGAGCTGCAATCACACCAGGGAGTGCTTTGCCAGGGTAGTATATAGTTCCTGTATCCGTTAAAAGCTCCTAGGGAAAACAGAGCCTAACTGCAGGTGGAGAAAAGATAATATCACAGCTTCTGGAACATGTCTGAGGTTTCACCCCCTTTTTTTAGTGGCCAAGAAGTGCTGCTGAAGGCATTTGGAAAACAGTCAGAAACGTTGGATCCAAAGGCAGCTATATTTCAATAGCTATGACGCATTGAAAACAGTCTGGAGAGCCTTTCCATAATCCCTGTGATGTTTCCTTGCCTATCTGTGTAACTTGCAGCTCCCGTGTGGTGATGGTGCAGACAGGGGCTGGCACAGGCTGTTCAAGGTGTGGGCGACATGGGTCACTGACAGGTAAGTGCAAACCAGAATTGCTAAAATTCTGGCTGAGGTTGGGCTTTAGGCAAAATGTCACTTTATGATCCAAGCAGCATTAGGACCAGTACAGTGTTGGAGATCATTAATAATTCTAAATCTGTAATGAAATGTCATACAGACAGTTTAATAACTTCAGGTTAAGAAAAATACTGAAATATAAATTCATATAAACAATAGATTAACAAAGGACTTGTATTTGTAGCAGTCTACTCTACTGGCCCTTGTGCACTGAAAGACCTTTGCATTTACCTCCACTACACACCCACGCATCAAGAAACATTGAAATATTTAGTCAAGAAGCAGCAACCAGCACCTATTGTCTATGTAGGCAGCTTTACACATTTGTGTTCTATTCAGTGCTTGTGTATGTTCTTGTCTGATCCATCACCTTCAGCAAGGGATCATCACCTTCGGTCAGGTGCCTTAAACTTTTGGGAAAAGCAAGTGTTTAGCCAATTGCCTCCCAGAAGAAAGGCAGAGAAAAGAAGTCTGAGGATAATTTGAGGGAGTGAGCAACTGATCACTCTGTGCTGGAACATCTTTGAGTGGATTGGGCAAGATCACCCTACTGAGCAAGGAAAAGTCAAGGAGCCAAGGGGCTGTCCCTCCACAACCTTACTTCCCTCCCAGAGGAGTAAATGAAAATTCCACCCTGTAGATCTGCACATCCCATGTCCCTAGTGTACAAGTCACTTTATCCTGCCAATGTCTAAGAGTAGACTGGGGTTTGGCATGTTTGTCTGGCTTTTAACGTGTAAATCACTCTCTGGTGTGAACAGTGAAGACTTTACCCCATGTCTGCGTAAGCGGTCTCTGTGTTTCGGCCCACAACCTAAAGCAGGGAGGTTTCTGCAATCCCCTCTCCTCCAGAAGCATTATCTAGGTTTGACAGAGGTGCAGAGACCAGAGGTACCGTGTCCCCGAGGAATGTTGTCAGGGATCAGCCAGGGCAAGAACAAGACCCTGAAAGTGCTGTCCTGGCCAAGAGCGGGAGCTCAACACGCGTACGGCCACAGAAACCCAGATGGTGGGAGCTGCAGCAGCCACGGGGCTTTGGAGCTGATGGGAGCGTGGTGTGTTCTTCATTGCTTTGTCTTTTTCCTTTTCTCCTCATTTTTGCCCCTTGTGAAGTGCTTTGTTCTTAGTTTTGTCTGTTTTTTATTACACTGCTGTTGTCCTATCAACTGTAAGGTCCCTCTCCTGCAAATGGAAGCCAGGATATGGCTTTTGATTTGCATATTTGTGAATTATTGTTACTTTCCTGACAAAAAGGAACACCAAGGAGCATCTTGGCAGATTAGGTGACAGAGGGAGACAGGAGGTGTCCAAATGAGAAACACCGAGCACCCCGAGAGAGAGACAAGACATTGACTGATCACCGCTCAGGCTGCTCCAGAGCGCGGTCTGCGCTGCCCTGAGAACCGGCTCAGTTTAACCATCAGAGATTGCTTTTTTCTGCGGAAAACAGCGAAGCCTTCCCTGTGGGTGCCAGGAGGAGGGGGCCGGGGCCGGGGCCAGCCTCGTGCCGTGCTGCCCCTCGTCGGGCCCCGCTCCGCCGGCCCTGCCCGTGCCCGTGCCCGCGGCGCTGCCCGCTGCTCGCCGCGGCTGTCCCCTGCCTTCTGCGTCCTTCTGCCATCCGCGCCATCTGTGTCCCCGCGGCGGGCGGCCGCTCCCACACGGCACCGTTGTCACCGGGCGCGCCGGGCCGCGCCTCGGCCTCCCCTCACGGCGGGAACGCTGCTGCGCCGCTGAGGCGCTTGGGGCGTCTCTTTGGTTTTTGCAAATGGAAACTGTCATTTTGTTTTCGGAACCGGGTGAGCTCCGTGCTGGACGCGAGCGCCAGGCTGAGGGGGCAGAGGCAGAGCCGGGAGGGGCTGGGGCAGCGCTCGGCTCTGAGGGGTTTTGCCACCCTGTGACATCTGTGGGTGTCACAGCTGCCCTGTGAGAAACATCACGCTTCAATCCTGCCTCTGAGGGCTTTAGGGACATCAATGCCCCCGGGTAAAGTGATGCTGTGACAGCGTTTTCACCGTTTTACCCACACTTGGCTCTTAACTGCTTTGTCTTGATAGCACAGTGCAGTCAGCCTGCTCTGGCAGGTTGGAGAGGCAATGCTGGGTATTCCTGAATTGTGGGAAAATGTACGGACCAGCTTTTCCGGATTTTGCTTCTCCTGATATTCCCAAATACCTGTTGGCGTTTAAAGCCCCGTACAGCACTGATGGTACCCTCAAAAAGAAGGAACTAGAGAGTTAGTGAGTGCATGGTAGGACTCTGTGTGAGAAATCCTGTTAGATGAGGCATCACCTCTTGAAAAAACCTTTAGCCCCAAAATCTTTTTGTACCAACTAAAATCTTGCTTTGAACTTAAAAAAAAAAAAAATTATCTGTGTCTTCAGTTTTACATGACTGGAAGAGATACCTGGCTCCCAGTGTGATCCTTCACTAGCAATAAACGAGCAAGCAAACAAGCCCTCCAAGCTGCGTGTGCTGAAGCCGTGTCCCTGAGGTGCTGGGCTCTTCCTCACCCAGCCTTTAATTTAAAGGACAGGGAGAGAGAAAAGAGAAAAAATATTTTTTTTTTCCTGGTTGGAAGCAATGCAATAAATAAGGGCATCTTCTTCCAGCTGCAATTTATAGGCACTGCTCCTCAAGAAATTGGCTTCTATGCATGAAAGCTGTAAAATACAGATGCCATTTGCAAAAGAGACCGCTGCTTCTGTACATTTTCTGGTTTATTCACAAGGTATCTCAGTGTAAGCCTGCAATGAAGAGAGGCTTAAGGAAGTGTGCAAATGAGCTCAGCTAATGCTTTTGTAATGGTGCTAAATGGTCAAGAGCTTCCATTAGCCTAGGTAGGAGAAACAATTTGAGTTGCTAATTAGAGAGACAGAGTTTCACCCAAAGTAGGACCCAGAAACATTTGTCTTCATGAGGGTCTTGTGGCTTAAGAGTTGATCAACTGTACTATAATCCCCAATAGATATGAAATGTCATTATATATTACATTGCAGTGGGTATCCTCAAATGCTTTAACACTGAAGCCTGGAAGATGGAACCTTGATCGAAGTCAGAATAAGGTCTCATATACAGACAGTGGAAAAAAAAGTGGATAGAGTGAAAGGAGAAGGTGGGCAACACCTAAATGCGGCAGGGCCAGTGGATGCAGTGCATGAGCTTAAATAGTTTTTAGCTCTCTCTCTCTCCCTAACTGGCCTGATCATATCTGTGATGATGCCAATTACAATAGTCTTTAAATAAAATCCATCTTTCACTTTGGTTTCAGCACTGAAGCTGAGGGAATGTGTAGGTACAAGCACAGGGCCAGGAAAACTCTCTGCTGAGAGGAGCCATGTCCATGATTTCCTGGCTGCGGTAGGTTTGTACCACTTGTTCCATGGCTAGATAAACCCAGAGTTTCGGTGATGACCCTCTGCCATGTATACTTCTCATCTGCTCCTTTGCTAGCTGGGTTATTTTTTTCAAATTCCAGATCTCTCTTTTTGCTTTTTCTACATTCCCCTCCCTCAGCAGGGGCACCTGCACTGCCCACCAGGTTGTCAGTTTGCCAGTGCTCACAGAGCAGCTCTGTGGTAGGAGTGAGTCTGACACAGGAGAATCTACTGCGTTTGGTGTGGCTTGAGAAGGTGTGTCTGACAAAGGGCAGAGGCACATAAGGAGTGTGAAGTCCTGCACTTGTGAAGGCCCAAGAAAAGACAAACTACTGTACCTGGCATCCCACTTGGGAAGGGAGGTGACCTTTGCTGGCTGGTAAGATGTGTTTGTCCTAGCAAACAGGAATGCCAATGCCCCTTCTCTCACTGAGTTCAGCACCCTAATAGAGCATAAAATACCAGTTAAGTCCAGAGCCATCCCTGCCCTACATTTTTCACTTCACAGAGTAATTCCAGTTCTTGATACATTACATCAAAGTATACACCAACCTCATTTCCTTTCTGGGAGCTGCCAGAAAAGTGCATCTTCTTTTGTGCTGCACTGAAAATGTGTACACAACCATTTCCCTTGACTTCAATGATGTTCACTCATGTCAGGCACACTAGGATCAGAGCCCTCGGTAGTCTGGATAACTTAGGTAATACTGGATAACTTGACTGTGCTTCATTAGCTCAATGTTGCACCAAGATCTGGGAGAGTAAAAAACTCAACAAGCTGACCCCCCAACCCTGAAGTATTTTTGTGTGTGAGAGAGAAGTCTGGGGGGAGGAGGGAGGAAAAAAGAGTCAACATATCTCTCTGTGGTTTGTTTTGGTTTGTTTGCCTGGTTTTTGTCCAAATGTTATTGAGAGTAGAAACAAAAAATTAGAGAAGAACCACTGAGGAATCCAGAATACCCCCATGGCATGTGAAACCCCACTGGAACAAACAAGTAGGTGCTGGAAATATATATATTCAATCTTTGTGGACACACGTAGGCACCAGAGCTGTAAATTGGGCCTGAAAAACCAACTTTCTCTGCAGAGCTGTGCGTGAATCCTTTTCTGAGACCTATCAGTTCATGCTATTCAGGCAGAGCTCCCCAGCTCAGCTCTGTGCTACTCTGCCCATAAGGGTGTTGAACAAATATTTTGTATCCAAGAGAGACTCATTAATGTCTTTCAAACCGGATGTAAGTTCCTCATTATTCTTCTGCATAGGTCTGGTAATGGGAGCCTCCTCTAGAGATGCCCTACACAGATGTCTTTAGGAAATGTTGATGGCATGAAGCAGGAATTGTTTTCACTGAAAGATTTATAACCTTATAACCTTTTCAAGCCTAGGCAGTGCAAGTAGACTGAGAACCAGCAGCAAGGGGTTTCTGACTTCTGCACTATTCTCTAATACTGACTAACCCAGAGAAATCATTTTGGTCTAAATTTTTGCTGTTCTGGGTCCTCAGTGTGAGGAATGAAATGTCAGGGGTTTTTCAAAGGTACTGAGTGTTTCTGACTGCTATTTGAATTGAAGGTTTTGAGTCCTTATTAAAAAAAAAAAATCTAACCCCCCTCCCCCCAAGCCCATGGATCTTAATTTAGGGCTCCCCAAATCAGAAGCCACTTTGAAAGACATACAGAAGCACAGAACAGCCGATAGATTTCCATATCCTGCAGGGTTTTGGCATGAATCCCCTTCTTTGGTTCCAGGCAGAAAAATACAAAGAGACGTCTGTGAATAGGACCTCACTGGGTGTCCAACCCTCTGAGTGAAATTTCCTGTGCAGAGGATGGTCTCGGCCTACATTTTCTAGTTATTATATAGAATTTGTTTCCTGCTAAGCTAGAAAAAAATGTATAAAAACATAAAACCTTCAGTGAATTCCCACCTTATAGAGCTACTTCAAGCTGTACAGGCAGAATTTGTACTGGAGGAGTTGACATTGAATAGGGTAGTTCAAGGGAGACACCAAAGCTCAGCAGAGACATCCTTTAAAAATGATTTGTCTTGTCTGCAATATTTTGTAAGTTGATCCAAATCAGATTTTTGAGTAATACCATTAAAGTCAACAACCAACACCCAGGATGAATCTAGCTCTTAAAGTGCCATTCAGGCTCCTTGAGAGACACACATCCCAATGACTCCTTTAGCAGTCATTAAACCAATTATCATCCCAGTCTATTTCCAACAATTATCATCATAGACTTTTTGGGTTTAATCAGCTTTTTAATTGACCTGTGAATAAGACAGGAGATACAAAATTCTCCCCTGATACCTCAGGTGTAACTATTACACATTTAGCATTGCTGTGCACATGAAATAATTTACACCATAATACTGACCTGGGGCTGGGATATGAACAACAATATACTCATAAATTAAGGGTAAAAACAAATTAAAGGCAATAAGGGAGAAGAAGAGGAAGTAATAATCCATAAATAGAATGTCACCATGATTGGTGACATTGCTTCTGGGACTTCCTTGGCCAGCAAATTTTGGGGCTGGAAAAAGGATTTTTTTTTTTTTTAAATGTATGCAAAGCACAGAATAAATTGTAAGTGATACAAAAAGTTTTGACTGTCTCATAAGCGCTGCAATTATTGAATTGCATTACAGAAATGTCTTCAGACAATTGCTTAGGACTTTAAAAAGAAATCAGCCATTTAGGCATATGTCCCAACTAACTTTTAATATCACTTGCCTTAGCACAGCACTGCAAAGTGGCCTGAATGCAGCAATTTGCGGGATTTGGCACTCTGAGCCCCGCAAGCACTTAGCAAAAGCAATTGTGTAGCTCTATTGAAAATCCCGCATATCATGCTGTGGGGAGCCAGCACTTTTTATCTGTCGGCACTGTTGGTGACAAATATTAAAATAAAAAGTATGACACTATAGGTGCTTCAAAATTCAAACTGCAAGTTTCCTACTGTGGGACTTCTAACCATGTAATAAAGTGCAGGGAAGAAAGCAGAGTTCAGACCCCATGCTGTAATAAAGGCAAGGAAATCTTAAGTGTTCAAATACATAATTCATTCTCTTCTGAGACTTTCTACCAGGTTTCTCCCAGTAAAGATTTTAATTTGTGCCTGGATGATACAATCTTTAATTTCTCTTTTACCTCCAGAGACAGCTGGGAGGGCGCCAGGGCAGCCGTACCCATTGCAGTGGGTGAAAGCAAATGGTCAGGATGAGCCAGAAGCTCCTCTGCAGCTGGGAGGGTGTGACAGCCCCGCAGGGCCAGCCCAGGTGCAGGAGAAGGAACCCCCGGCTGCCACTTGCTGTGACAGTGCCTGCAAAAAAGTAACCGCAGCAGCCAGTCAGCTTTGTTTGTTTCCCATAGAAATACTTTGCACCTTAAATAATACTTTCCTCCAAGGATCTCAAGGCACATAGCAAACACTGGCTGAGCTTCATCTTTCTGTGGGGAGGTAAGGCCCTGTTCCCACCTCTCCTTTTGCTGTGTTTTCTGATGACTTGAAGACTCTACTGCCATTTTGTTACACAATTTTCAAAAACAGAATTTGAAACGCAAGACTTGGAAATTTTTTTGTTAGCTATGGTCTTGCACATTTATTGCTTTGTTGTATAAATATTTTTACCTGTACTTTAATTTTTTATAAAGAACAGTGCAATAATCACAAGGAAGAAGAAACTAATGAGGAATTGTCGACATCTTTGCAAGTGGGGGTGGTACATGTAAGCAACAAGTTAATGAGAAGTTACTGGCCATATAAATGAGCAAATAAAGCCCTGCTATAAGTTCAGTGAAATCACTGCATTTATATCAGGGATAAATTTGGCTCAATTGTGAGAAGAATGCATGCATCTCACTCTGCAGTGGTCATTTGACCTAAATTATATACATTGATCTGTGTGCCCCCCTGGTGTTAGCGTACAAAATTGACTGGATTACATATTCAGATGTAAAGCTACAGGAAAGTGGCTTTCACCCATTTACATTTTCTAGAACAGCCTCTTCAGTCTAGTTATTTTCTTTTTAAGCCCTGGTCTTTTTTCATTCCTTCTCAAATACCTTCTTAGGAACTGGCATCCATCTCATCCCAAAACGTGATGCCTGGTACAGTGCTTGGCAGTCAATGCTTTAGAGACTCTTGTCTTAGCTGGGGCTTGGTCCTCCCAGACAGGGTAATTCAGGCAGCAGTGTTTGCAGTCATGGGATCTATGCACTTTTGCTCCCTTTCCTAGGAGGAAGCCCAGGAATCCTTTGCATGTTCAGTCTTAAAAACGTTTTTATTTTAATAATTATTTTTTAACAAAATGGTGGGAAAAATTGTGCCCCTGTTGATGTTGCTGAGAAGGCTGCCATGGATGTTGGAGAAGCTTGGGCCTGCAGATAGAGGCAGAGGACATCATGTTTCCATCTGGGTGTCTGTCCAGAAGCAGAGGATGGTAGATCAGGAGCACAGCAGGGTTATCCCATGGCAGAATAGGGCTCTGCCAAAGCAGGCTCTGGGCCTCTCAGCAAACTTCCTCCATGGTGCCAGCTGCTCCGAGGAAGCCCAGAGCCTCAGTTCCTGTGCCTAGGCTCGCTCTTTCAAGAAAATATTAACATTATTCCATGCTGCTTTTTAACAGCTCTTCAGGGTTGGGAGAGTTAGCTCTGATCCCTTACTGCAAGACAGACTATTAATTAGAAGTATGAGCCTGGTGCAGCTGGGTCGAAATGTGTTAAAACAAACAATTAAAAATAAAAAAAAAATTGAGCACCCTCTTCCTACTTCAGTTTAGGGGAAAGGTCTCTCTGACTCTACCTGCTCAGAGGCTACATTGAGGCTCTTTGACTCTGCTCTGAGACTTGCTGACACTACTGATTCAACACTGTATCAAGACACTCCAACTGTGATCTGAGACCTGGAGCAGAGCGGGAGCATCTTGACACAGTGTCAAAACAGTAGTCAAGAGCGCATGGACGCAGCACTGAAAGGCTTTTGTCTCCCGAATGAAAAGGAGCTGGATTATTTTCATCTTTTTTCCCTTTTTTTTTCCCTTTTTTTTTTTTTGTATTAATGGTAGCTTTCTCTTAAATAAAAAAAACCCCACAGTTTATTTGCAGGAAGAAAGCGTGACATGTTCCCCCCCCCGCCTTTTTGTTTGATAAAGCAAAGTGACAGACAATGGCTTCACTGTACAATGCACTTCACTAAAGCTTCACTTTACTTCTTTGGCTTTGGACAAGTAAAAGGCTATATTTGAAAATTATTCCAACTTGGGAACCAAAAGGGGTTAATCTTTTCATGATACTGCACAACATTCATCTGTATAATTTTGCATTTTATTGTTTGTTGTATATTTTGGAATTGCATATTTGTACAGTAACATAGATTTAATCTGACTTATAGTTTTGGACATAGTATTGCTCACCACCCTGCCCACAAAATTCAAGCTATAGTACCTGTGAATTCCATTTTGAGTGTTGACCAATGTTCAAGAGAAGAAATTAGTTCAATTGTCAGAATGTGACGATGCCTGCTGAGACAGGTTTCTTTCCTGCAGATGAGATGGTCTTAATGTTACATGGACTGTGACTTTATAACAGGTTAAAGTAATTTATTTAAAAAATGAGAATATGGTTGAATTTATGTTTCCTCGCTGGGGTCACAGGTACCAAGGAATTAGCAAAACCATCTACTGAATGTTTTATAGATGACAGTGTTTTTGCTGAATGTTAAATGAAAACAATCCATTAAAATAAAAAATGAAAATTCTTTTTGTTTCCTTTTCCTCTTGGGCCTTCCCAAAAGGAGGTCGACACCGACCCAGTTTGAAAAATACTTACCTAAGCCAATCACTGCCCAGCATGTATTCCCTTGAGCAACTTGAGTGGGCATGATGCCATCTGAACAGATGGGCATTACTGTAGGCAACCAAGAGACCATGCATGTGAATCAAGTATGGGTGTTTACAGCATCATTTCCCTGATGAGAATGTCAAAATGGCAGCCCAGTCCGAGCCTTTGGCTCAGTTCACTTGCATTTCACTAATTCAGCTCTAAAATGGACAACTTCATGAAATAAATTATTAACATTAAGTTGGGTGGTCCTGATTTTACTTCATTGAATTGGGCAGAGCAAGTGGGTAATGGACTTGCTGAAAACACCGTGCCTGGCTCCTGTCTGTAGCAGGGAGGTTTGTTCTTTTGTCAAACAAGGGCAAAGAAGCCCCCACGTCTGTGCCAGGTATAATATAACAAACAGGCCAGCACATCAGTACTACAGATGTACTCCAAACTGACAGGAAGAAACATTTTCACTTTTTTTTTAGGGAGGCATCTTGTTTCAATCAAAATTAAAACAGTATAAAAGAGGACTTATGTGCATGGTGTATTTGAAAAATATCGCAGTGCAAGGTCAACTCCTTAAAGGTGCACATATTGAATTAGGATTTCACTGCTGTCCTAAAGAGAGATGCACATAAATGGTGCAGCATTTCCGAGCCCAGCAGCCAGTGTAACTCCTGTATCTGTTGAATGAAGTGATTTCTACTGAATTATCATTGGAAGTTCTCTACCATCTGTTAAAAAGAGAACTCCAAGTACAGAAATAAAGACTGGAGTCTGAATATTGAATCAACACCTTTATCCACTTTAACAAAAAAGGCTATGAGATATGTATCCTGGAAACTTGATTTAAAGTATATGTCTGAAATGCTGTTATTATTATATTTTTCTTCTGATGATCTGTTGTATTTTCTCCTTGCTGGCTCCTGTGTGCTTGTGCAATCCTAACTGCTTATGTACCCTTCATTTTTAGATGTGATAATCTACATAACCTTTTGCTTTCCTAGGTGGCTAGTCAGCCTGGATTTGAAGAATTGGCACTCTGAACCATCAGTATCAGGTATGAAATACTTGAATACATATTTCTTTCAGGAATAATGCAATATTTTATAGATAACAGCTAAAACTCCTAGTGTTTTACAGCTGTTTCTGGTTTTGTTTGGGATTGTTTTTGTTTCATTTAAATAATCTAATTTCTTTATCTTCTAGGAAATACCTAGTGGGTTTTACATCTAATCCTATCCTTTAGTAGGGGAATTCAGGAAAAAAAGGAACAGCTTTTCAAAAACATTACGATTACAGTGAAAATAAAAATAGTGCTTTTCTAACACTTGGTTGGAACAAAGAGTATCTGAAGTGTGTAATTCTCTGTATGCAGATTATTTATTTTCCTGTCTTATTTCAAACTATAAAATTAACATTTTCATTTGTCTTCTATACTGTTCTGTGATGGCTCCGTCTACTGCCATTAGACTTGCTAAAATGCTCTGATACCTTCTTTTTCATTTTCTAGGGAGTTTAATGTTTATTTTCTTGCTCAATGTCATGGTAACAGAAAGACTTCCTTTATATTATAGCTAAGTCTGTGCTTTAAATACAAGCAGGGCAGGTTGGAGAGTGCAGTATATCCCATGTGGAAAGGCAGCACCAGCTTTCTGGGTGCCAGCACATACTCCCAGCTGTTGCTGTTGCTCTGGGGTCACAGATGCAGCTCACACTGAATCAGTTAAAAATGTAGTAGCTATGCTTGGGGACACAAGCTCAAATTTTCAGGGCCTGATTATTCTGTTAGTTTCATATGTGCAATTCCCACTGAAGTCAGCAGAAGCACTACATGCAAACCTGACAGGCTAATTTGGAGCCCAGAACTGTAAAGGATGTAATCATACATTTGATTTCTGTGGGTGCTTGGGGTGTAATTCTCACTCATCTCCATGATGTTAGGATTTTCCACAGCTTTTGAAGATTTGGATGAAGCCAAAAAATATTAGGTTACTTGTGATGTTTTTTTTTCAATGATCAGGGGAAGAAAAAGAGAAGTAAATGAGTTCATATTGGACCAGCCCAGAGTGAAAAATGTGTTCTACAGTGCTCTGAAAACTGAGCTAAGAGTAATACAACGTATGGCACATTATGTACAGGGAAGGGCCCCGAGGGATGAAGGCAAACTAATCAAAGGAATAGTTAATGGCCTAGAAGGAGAATGGGGAACAACCTGCTTCTTACAGAGCCCCCTCAGCTCAGAGGGCTGGTGTGCAGACTGCTGGGACCCCAGCTCAAGGTCTCAGTGATTTTATCCAAAACAAGTCAAATCCAAGACAATTTTTTAATGTCTATATATTTTATTCTTTTATCAGAAATGTCTTCCATGCAGGGAACAGAGACAAGTACTGAGGCTGAGCCACCACTGCCACATCTGCACAGGCTCCTATAAAATTACTTATGCCTGTACTTCCACAGCTCACCAGGGGTAATACTCTTGGTCTGGTTTGTCTGCTGGCTGATCAGCATCTCAGGGCAAATAAAATTGTCAAGTAAAATGGATTTGGCACTGGATCATTAAAAGATGATCTGAGAAGGTGACCAGCAAGGTCTAAGCTAGCTGTCGCTTGTTTCAATAAGCAAATGGAGACCAAAGACATCTTTAATATGATGCTCCCAGTGTCAGTATTAACTCTCTTTCTCATCTGTTTTCAGATTAATGGGACTGAGAAATCCAAGAAAGAAAGTGGAGGCTGGAGTGATGCTGATTGCACTGGAAGGTACGGCAGTTGGTGAACTAATGGAGAACAGAATTACAGACATCCATAGGAATTGAAGGAGCCTTACCATAACAGGGTAGGGCAGGCAGTGCAGCCTGGACAATGGAGAGCATGGAGGTTCACTGTGCCCTCTCTCTCGAAGCTTAAAGCTTTGGGAAAAGGTGAAAATAGTCTTAGGAATCCTGCATTTCTTCGACATCCCCAAATACACTAATTAATATTTGCAGGAGATGAAAAGAGCTGTTTGCATTAGGTGCTATTAATGATCAATTTTCAAACTGTTTGTGTCATTTTCCTTCGGTGACAGCAGAGGACTATGCCACTGAAATAAAGTAGGAGTTTTCAGCCTATAACACTGAAAAAAAGTTGGTCCAAGGCCAAGGGCATTTAAGGCTTGTGAATAAAAGGTTATGTGTAAGATGGACACAGTGCTAGATGGCCCCAGGGATGAGGGTTAAATGTAAGGTAAAGTTTATATTGATTTACCTGGGTGTGAATAAGGGAATTAATGCCAGGAGCCACATCCTGCTCCCTGCGTGCTGGGGGATGTTGGACGTGGCAGGCCATCGGGTTGGGAATTCCAGGTTAGGATTGGGACATCTTTGTCTGGAGCTTTGCCTGAGCAGACCACACTCATCTCACCTGTATGTTGTAGTTGCTCCATATATCCAGGACCAAGAAATAGTTTTAACATTAAAAAAATATGCAGCTTCTATTTTCACCTTTGAAGAGTTACGTAGAAAAGCACCTTAGAAGATGAAGTTCTGGCATAAAATACTTAAATATTAGCGTAGATGCTGTAAATGTCAACTGTGTGAAAGAGAAAGATGGTTCTCTGAGAATTCAGGACAGCATGAATGCAGAGGAGAGGTTTGAAAGATGGTGGTGGGGGTGCTTGGCTTAGGAGAGGAGAAGCATAAGCCAGGAGAGGAAAAGGCTGGAAAGAGAGCAATAAGAGATAGCTATAGCTTGGTAGGGCCAGAGGTAGGGAGGATGGAGAGTGAGATATCTGAACCTGGATTCAGAAATGATCTTTAAAAGCTGGCTATGTTCCTATAGTTTATGCAGGACAGTTCTAAGCATATTTTGCAAAATTGTAAATGTTGAATGAAATCAAGGTGAGCAGGGCAGACAGTCTACATTGTTAGGGACAGCAAAAAAGGAAAGCTTATGGATGGAGAATAAGTAGTCTGATTTTTGGCTAGTGAGCTGAAAGCAATGGTGGGATATCCAGAAAAAAGAGTCAGAAAGTGTCAGAGATACAGAGGGAGATAGGGAGGGATGAGATGAGGAATCAGTGAAATAAATCTGCTGTATAGTGTTGAGAAGGGGTAGGTTGCCTTAATAACCAGTGTGGATGTGGGAGAAAATATAGAAAAACATGAGTGCTGCTGATGTGTACTGAGAGAAGAAAGCTGAAGGGTACCAGAGAAAAAACCTGGGGTCTGTCAGAATGAGAATAAGAGATGTGTTTCGGACAGAAGGACGGATTTATGTTCCAAAGACTGATTAAGGAAAACAAACCTGGTATGGAGACCTCTTGATATGGCCAAGATGTGATCTTTTGAGGTAGAGTTTGTCGAATCTGTCATAGTCAAGGGAGGAACAATGTTTACTATGTGGAACAATTAGCCACAAATTAGCCTTTTTGGGACTTTGGCAATTAGATATTAAAATCAGGTCCTAGTGTGTCTATGTATATGTGCATATATATACACATATTCATGCTAAGGCTGTCCCTGAGCCCCAGGGTGGTTCCATGTAAATCCCACTGCCCCAAAGTAGCAAAGAGGAAAGGGGGTTGTCCTCTGCATGTGTTTTGTACTGGAGCTATTCTGGCTCATCAAGTGATTTTAGGTTCCTGTAGGAGGATTATTCCTACAGGGAGTAATATATGCAGCAGATGTTTGCAGTGACACAAAACAGCCTTTCAAAAGAGGCTGCATTTTTTTCAACCCAAATTTGTTTCTGTGTGAGAATGGCAACACAGACAGACTAAGGATGTGCACAGGCTCGTAGTGTGAATTTCCAGTGCACATATATACTCTTTTTCTATGAGGGACAGCTAGATCTTATTGTTGTGTCCAGCTATGTCTCTTGCATGCTGGTCCTGCTCTTTGCAGAGATCGGGATTCTGGTTTGTGGGTAGCTTGTATTTTGTCATTGGTCTTTCACTGCATCTCTGAGGTAATTCTGGACAAGTCATTCTGCCCAGGTAATCCTGCTTATCTCTGCACAGATGTTCACAGCACTCAATGAGCTTCTACATGGCTCCTACTTCTATATTATAGAGAAAAGATGAGTTTTCTCGCTCCACCATGACAACAGTGATAGGAACACTTGGTCTAGGTTGTACATTCTGTTCCTAAGATAGCACAGAATTTCTCCACAATTGTAAATAACTGTTTGTCCTTTTTTAACTAGGGAATAAAAGCAATCTTCAATAGCAAGGACACAGTGCCGGGTTATTCATGCAGCACACATAAGTGTGTTTGCTTCAGAGTAGAAATTGGACAGAGGTAGACAAATAAATACAAACTAGAAGCTCTCATTTTGAATTTGTTTTGCAAATGTTTCCATGCCATTGATAGCTTTTATTTGATGCTACTATTAACTACACACTGTAAACTGAAGCCAGCATTTGGAAACTGTGATTCGTTACTCAAGAAAAGGAGTGAGGAGAGAAGTTTCAGTGGGAGACTGCAAGTAAAGAATGTTAATGTTGCACTTAGCTGTGACTCATTTTGCGGGTCCTGGCATTACAGACAGGTACGTTTGGACAGAGATTTGCACCTGTTTTTCAGAGTAGTTTCTTATTTCACCTTGCTTGGAGTAACTGCTGGTTCTTGATGAAACGGGCTGCACTGCTTATTTCTGCTACCACTCTGCATGTTTGCCTTGCCTGTCGCTTTGCATAAACTCTAGTGATGGTGTGGCAGCAGGAAGGAGAAAGATTGGTTCAGCAAGCTGGTCTGATGGACAGCTGTCCTCCTCAGAATTAAACAGAAGTAGAGTCTTCTGTCATGCAGGGGAACTGAACTGAGTCATATGATGACTGCATGGTGTCCACATCCCATGTGAGGGAGGGGCTGGAAATCTACTGCTGCTTGTGGGAGGAAAATGTGGGAGTAGAGCCGTCCCTTTGGTGGTTGCCTGCAGTGACACTGGATTGATTATAGTAGGAAGTCTTTTGTCACTCTTGAGGCAACTGAACGTATGAGACAGGTCAGTATGAATTCATCCACATTTAGTGGTGCACACACAACTCCTGATGTCTGCATTAGGGACTTTGAGGAAGCGAGTTTTATAGAAACGAGTTTGAGGTGGAATTAGCTTTTGGTTTGTGGGTTATTGTGTATAAAAAGAAAAACAAGCTATTTGATAAATTATTTACAAAACCAAGCAGTCCAATGGGTGATTAGTTTGCTTTTTCAAAAAAGCACTAATGCACTACACCTGTTGGTAAACAGCTGTTATAAAACTCTCCTGGTCGCTATCAGGGTGAAATCTTCACCAGTGTAGGACAGGGTGAGGAAGTGGAGCTGTTTTCCTTCACTCAGCTTGTATGCATGCCAGAATCCAGACCTTCAGCTACTTTTCCCTGCTCCCTTCCTAAGATCCATTGTCTCACACACAGAGTGTTACAGCTGTGAGCTTTAGCAGCACAGATCTGTAGCTGTCACCAGCATCTGGTTTTTAAGTCCTTTTCCATATGATCATATGTTTGTCATTTAAGTTACTTATTTTTGAATTACCACTGAATCAATATTTCGCATTATCTGGGGGCATAAGCATCATGATTCAGGAGAGGCCTGATACAAGGACCTTGCTCATACTGAGGATTTCTTTCTGATAACGGAAGGTTTGTGATACTCCCTGTAACAACAAGGGTGGGGGAATTGCTCCACTTTGAGGCTTTTAAGTTCCATCAAAAGTACTTCTTTGTGGTTACTGCTTAAATGCTGTAAACACTTGTTGGTCGAAAGTGGCCCTTCCTTTGGCTTGAGTCTTTTGATTTTTTTTCCCCTTCTTGTGGGGATACACTAACAATGCTTTTGTTCTGTATGAGGAGGTAACATTTCTCAATAAAACCAGCTGTGTGTAGACCTTAAGATTCCTAATCCTCTCTTCTTCAAATGCTCAAGATTCATCTAATGGCCTTCATATTACAGCTGTCCTTTAACTTTTTTTTTAAAGTGGTCCTGCTTATTTTCATACTTTAACATAGCTCTGTTTAATTTTTGTGGTTCAATTTGGTTAGTGAGAAATGCTTGCATTTCGTAGGCTTTGCTGCAAATGCTAACTTCTCTGAAGCAGAAGTATGTCCTTTTCCCTATTTAATTGTGGGACTTCCTGACCCTATGCTGAACAACCCTTCTTTCTCTCCAAAGCTGGATTCTCCACAGTAAGAGCTGAACACGGGCAGTTTTTGGGGTTGGATTTTTTGTCTGTTTGTTTTGTGATGGCTCTGTTTCTTCATGGTTTTTTGGAAGGGAAGTTGGTTGGTTTGTTTTATTTTTTGCCCAATGTTGATTAAACAACCGGGTTTCTTTGGTGCTGAAAAGTGCAGTGAAGTATAATGAAGTGCAGCGTATCTGTTGTTCTAATGTAAGTTTTAGTGCTGTTCAAATTCTCAGTAGCTGTATGACTTCTGTTGACATGCTGTACTGTCTATGAAGAAAATCAAGAGTGTTTGAAGTCCAGGAGACAAGCTGAAAATGTGCTGCTTCCCCATTAAAAATAAATTTACGTGTGGATAGTGAGCTAAATATTGCTTTTCTTTTCCTTATGATAGCCCTGACTCCTTTTTAAAATAACTTTTTAATTAATGTCCATTGGAACTTCTGGCAGGACTGTTTCATGGACATTCTTAATGGTACTTTGATTCCTTCTTGTACAGTATTATAACTATACTTTTTTTTCTGGCTCTGTATTGCCTGTTTGCCCTTCAGGCTACACAGATTATAAAATGAGATTTCTCTGCATCTAGCCACTGATCTACAGACTCTTTTCTGTCCTCTAATCTGCTGTTCTTTAGTACTTTGATTCCTTATGTTCTTGGGTGGCCTTTCTTATCCCTCTCTTTTGGGTTTAGTGTTTTCTCTAGTTTTTCTGAGGCTGCTTTCTCAATGTTCATTGTCTGTTTGGCATCAGCATGATCTGTAGCTTCGCTCTTTCTTCCTTTCATCCTTCACAAGATCTCTGCTGCATATGGTGGCCACCTTTCTTTTAAACTGCTTTAGCAAAAGCTCTTTCAAAAACTTAAGCAATCTCCAATCTACCTTCTTGCCCATTCTTATCTTCACTGTTCCCTCCCCACTATGCTCCTAGTTTGAGATCTGTCAACTCTGCATGACTAAATCAGTGTAAATAGGCTTGGCAAACAGTTTTGGGTTCTTATATGTTGGCTCTCCCTGGGTCCTCAGATTTTTCCCCCTCCCTCTCTCTGCTAGAAAACCTGCTCTTTTCTCTCTCTCGGCACCATCTCTTGAGCACTGTCTATTTCTCTCCTTTTTCTGTCTTTGTCTGTTGTCTCCAGGGCCTCCACTGTCACATCATACAGTTCTTCCATCATATCTGGCATTTCTGACCTGATCTTCCTCTCTAGCTTGCCTGCATTTTCTCATTAGTTACAGGCGTCCCCTGATTCTGTCAGACTTTTTTTTTTTTAAAGTTATTTCCTACAGCTTTTCTAATTTTTTTTTCCCTGTGACTTTTAAAAATGTCCTCTAACAACTAAAGCAAACTGGTGGGGTTTTTGTGTTATCTTGCTTGCTTTCTTCCTTTTTTGTTTTGCATATTGACTTCCTGGAGCCATTCTGAAAAACCTTCAGACCCTCCCATCTGTAGTGCTTAACGCCAGTGCCATCTGGATATCTACAACTATTGAGGCAGCATGTTAGCCTGCCTTTGTGATTTGAGAGTTAACATGTTAAAACTATCTACTGGCCATCATGATGCAATTTTTAGGTCTTTGAATATGGTTTGTACTATGTATGCTTTACTAAATGTTTAAGTTGTCAGCATGGTGCCTTGAGCTTCCACTTGCACAGCTTTAGCAATCTTCACTTACTGACATTCTTTTACCTAGGACCAAGTTTCCCAGGAGATTTTCCTCATGTGACACAATCTTCTGTAAACTAGAGTGATGAAATCTCTTAGCAAAATTAGTTTGTCAGGCTTTAGTACTGGGTGACCTCGCTGTGAAACAGCCTCTAAAATACATTTTATGTGTCCAGATTGTCTAGGTAATTCCATTAGTATCATTCTCATGGTAGCTAAACAGGTAGATTGTCTTATTATCACAGTGCCTGAATTAAATTCAGCCTAATTTAGTAGATGGTAAACTCTGCTGCTGCTATGGGTTCCATGTAATTCTTCACTTCCATAAACATCTCTCTGTTTTTAATGTGAACTTTTTAAAGAGAAATACAATTATCTTTCTCCTTGTTAACACCTTCATTTTTTAAGTAATACATACAAAATAAGTATAAATGTAGGTGGTGTATTTGGTGTACTGTCATAAAAGTAGGAGAACTGTTTCATTTATTTGTCAAAAAAGTCTCTGAGTTAACGTTTCACACTTTTGATGATGCCACCTGTATTGGGACAGTTAAGATTGACAAGGATGGGCATAGTATAAACTGCTGTATAGTGAGACTGAGCAATTAATCATTTTTTGTAACAGAAAACAAAAGCAGCCAATATTTGCATTGTTTTATCAAGCTTTCTTTCAAAATACTCAGCACTTGTGTTGCCTGAAATCAAGTGGAGTGTAAAAAACTAAAACCAGTATTTTGTATTTCAAACTAGGCAAAAGTGTAACCTTGGATGGGGGAGATTGGGATAACTATAACACTTTTGATTTTTTAATTTTTTTTTTTTTTTAACTGGAGAGGTTGTCTGTATCAAGGTGAAAGGGGATGTAGGTTCCATTGACAGTTGTGCCCCAGGGGTGCTTTGTGGCTGTGTATTTCTTTGCCTTCTTCCAGTTCCAGCCACATCAGGTAACAGTACAAGTCCAGAAACTTAGTTTCTAATTTTTCTGTAAAGATACAAATTTTACCAGTAGCCACTGTGTTTTGTTTTTCTTGGTTACATTGCCTTCAGAATTGCCTTTATCCTCTCATGAAAAGCAACAAGTTGAAGTATGCTTCTGTGAATATCATTTATTTCTTCTCAAGTTTTTCATAAAGTTTTTTAATGCTTGAGCTCCCTGACAGAAAAATTTCATGATGTTACCAGGAAGTAGTCACATCCTCTCCACTTGAGCAGAGAACCCCCTGCTCTTGGAAAAAGCTGTAGGAGGTAGACTATTTCCAGTAAAATCTTTGAAGTTTCACAGTTGTGCGTTGTGGAATGCAGGCTCTTAGAATGGTAACTTTAAGTTACAGACTTGGCTACTGAGTTTTTGCAACAATATTTGCTTTAAAGGGTAAAAAACCCCAAACACATGAGTTTGGGGAAACAAAAGGTTGCTTTATCAAACCATAATGATCAGCCTACCTTCCTGACCAGCAGAGTTGTTCAGCACTTCTGGAGCTACATGCTCATGCTGAGGGAGGCAAAATCTTTGAATCCCTCTGGTCAGGCTGGCTGTGCCTTACGTTGCTTCTCCCAAGACATCGGGGTGTTCCCAGTGGATGTCCCTGCTAGAAGAACTGTTGGGTCGCAGTGCATCTTCTGCTGCTTTATACGCCATGTAAATTCTCTTATGGAATCTGGCACAGCGTATTGGTTACTAAACTCTTCAAGGGGAGATTTCTTGACCCTCTTGTGAAGAGAAGGCTTTCACACGCTGCACTGGCAAGCGAGTATGAGGAGAAAATAAGGCAATCTCCTTGGTGTTCTTTTGTAAGGGGAGAGTATATTCAACTAATAGCTTATTCATTAATTGCATGTGTTAATTTCTCAGAAGTTGCTGTCTACAGCAGGTATACTCATTGCTTTCAGAAGCAGAACAGTTTTTTAATATTAAAATAATTATAATAATTTACCAAAAGAAATAAAAAGAGGAAATAAATGGTTTAACTGTCTATTGTCACATGCGAAATCCTTGATTTGTTAAAAGGACCATGTAGAGAGGAAGCATTTTATTTTAATCTCCCTGAGTTCTGTTAAGCAGCAAAGAACCACTACTTTTGTGGTGCAGAAGTCCACAGATCTGGCTCTGCGGTGAGTATCTCCTGTGGAGATCTTGCTCGAGGTTGGAAAAGTTCATACACTGAACCAGTAGGACCCAATTATTAGCTCTTTTTCCCCCACCATCCCAATGTGTGTGTGTGTGCACGTGCTCACCATAGCAGCCACAGTCACCAGTCGTACACACACTCCTGGCTGAGACAAGTGCTGAAGCTTTTAAATTTAGAGAGCTCTGTTACTTGTGGGGATTATGGTTTACATTTAAAATATCATCGATTTTCACTGTAATGTAGAACACACAGCTGCTACTGTGTTTTCAAACAAGGTATTTTCAGCAGTAACTTTTGCTTTAGCAAGTATTCAAACATTCATGAAACACTCCAAACAAATAAACCCCTTCTTCCCCAGGCTAAACACATAGGGTATAGGTGTAGCCATAGCCTCTTTCCTTTTCCATTTCATACAGTCATGTAGCAGTACAGGCTCGAGTATATCTATAAATTGATTTCTGGACCATGCTGGATACTTTTTTGGAGGGGCCCTGCAATGAAGAGGTGTATGAGCTTTGTGATATACCCTTCTAGCAGCCAACACTCTCCTGCTCTTCCCCTTGTTTCTAAATCTGACAGCAGGACCTTGTTGTGCGTGTACAATGTTGGCTGGTTTTATAATCCTTGTTGGAGGTCAACTGTCTTTTTAGAGTTTTGAGTGTGTTCTGGATGGTGTTTGGTTTTTTATTTTGTTTTGTTTTGTTTTGGGAGGGGGGTGTATGTGTGGTTATCCCAAGAAAATAATTTAGAAACCACTATGCAACTTGGTGGCAAGCAATGCTTCTTTTTGTCTTTAACAGCTCTCAGAAAAACTGCCTTTAGTTCAGCAAGGCTACTGTTACCAAAATATGCATGGTTTGGGGCATAGCATGGTGCCCTCAAACAGTGCTTGTGCTATTAAGTTTATCATTCAGGAGATCACAGACGAGAGTGCTTTGTCATTATGGTAATGGACTATGATTTGGGACATTTGGCTTCTCTCTGTTGCATTCTTTCAACAAGAACTTATATGAGAGAGTTAACCTATCTTTCTCAAGCTTTTAACAAGCATTTGCAGTAGTTTTGGGTATGAACAAGCCTTAGGTATTAACAGCTTTAAGGTGTTCTGTGCTTCTACCTACATCACCCTGACTTTTTGGTGCATTGTCTTGCTTTAGCTTTGAGATTTTTTTATTTGCTGGCTGATGGGAAATGTGTCAGTCCTCCTTTGAGAATGGCAGGAAAGATGTTTTGAGAGATTATTGGAATTAAAGAGATTTAGCAGGCACCTTAATTGCAAAATACTTAAATTTGGCATTGCACTTCCCTAAGCATTATAACCATTCTATGATCTGGTGTGGGTGTAGGTTCCTCATTAAATGACTTCTAAACAATATAGAAGTGGGAGTGATGTGTAGGTCATTGCTGAAATGTGTGTTACAGGCCATTATAGGTGTGCAGTGCCAGCTGATCTTGAACTCTTTCATTGTACTGATTATTCCAACATTTGCTGAAGAATTTTGTGGGCTTGCTGCTTTGGATGTTCATGCTTATTATTCTGTCAAAGGCTCTATAAACAAGTACAGAAATGCACACTGAATTCAAGTTTCTGCGCAGTGTTTGTGGTGCTGTGTTTAAAGCAAGGCAGCAGAACTGGGAACCTCTGCTGGGATCCCTGCAGTGGGGGTGCCTCAGCCTTTGGAGCTGGGTAGCAAAGCTCTGACTACCTTGGTCAATGTCTGTACTTCAGTGGTGTAGTGCAATGGTGGCTTGGCTGTCCACAGGAAGGTTTGTCTTTCATTGCTGCTGCTTCAGAGGAAGGTGGTTGCATGTGTCTGAACTGAGCTTCGTGATTGAAATTACTCATCATCTAAGGAAAGTTTGAGGAATCATGCTGCACTGTAGCTCGGTGACAACCAAAGAGACTCCTTGAGATATTTTATGAAGTAATATAGCAGTTAGCATGCTCTGTTGCTTGGGTAGGGGAATGTGGGTTACAAAGAGCCTAAGCACCGTTTTCATAGGTCTTGTTCATTCCTAGCTACCTTATCCATCCTTATCAGCCGCAGTGAATGGCTGCTAGCGAAAACTAAAGCAGAGTTCAGGTTGCTGTCTTGGATGGTGAGTGCAGAGACCTCTGCCCAGTACTCTGAAAGTTCAGCTTTGCTCCTTATCACATCCCAAGTAGCTGGACATATAACTCAGAGCTGCGTTTCACATTTAAGATCATCTGTTTGCATTCTGCAGCTCACTGGCTGAAGTTATAGACAATACAACATTAGCACCTGAACTGAAGTGTGATGTTGCTAGCGCAAAGATCGAGAGAGCATTTGAAGTTAAACACAAGTTGTTTTTATTGTATGAAACTCATTTTAACTGTGTGGTTTTCTTAGTTTCTTAAACTTTTATCAGTGTTTTTTTCAATAAAATTGCAAAGCTGAGTTAGTTCAGGTCTACAGTGTCCCTTAAGTTGGTTAGACAGAAAATAGATATAAACATGTCCTGTTTATTTTTTTGTGCACCCTGTAGTAGAGGCTATACAGTATTATTTTCAGTCTTATCTTTTTCAGCTTTCACAAAAGGACTTGAAGTTGTATTAATTTTAATGGACATGCTATGGGAGATGAACTTTTCAACTTAGAGGAAGAGAGCTTTTGCTGTAATACCTTTGATAATCCTTAATAATGGAGTAACATATAAAAGGCTTCTACTAAATGAACAAACCCTCCTTAAAGTTAGAAAACATTTCTTCAGAAGAACATTTACTAACTCTTACATAAACTCTAGAATTTTTATTCTTTATATTGGGTGTCTGCTTTGAGCTTGACTTAGTTTTTGATCTCTTACCTTTCTTCGTCCTCTTTGCTTAAGATTTTACACTGTGTTTTTTATCTGCACTTCTGGTATTCTGTGATCTCTGATTGTTTTATGTTTTCAGGACTCTAGAAGTTTTAGAATATTTCTTTAAGATCAACTTTATTCTCACTGCTGTCTGTCCATATGCTTTTTTCTTAGTTTTAAAGAATTACGTGTTTCAAGGTAGAACTTTCCTTGCAGCATTTTCTTCTTGCTAATTAGTAAGAAGAAAGTTGCAAAGTATTTCTGTCTTCAACATTTTGGATCATGGCCATGTGACAAGTGGGCAGAGAACAAAGTCTGGATTAAAAAAACAAACAATCAAAACCAAACCCAAATAATATCATCCTCTATAAATATAGCCTTCTAAAATGAAAACTGGTTTTCTGAGAAGAACCTTGAACATTTTTTTCCCCCCCTTTTTTCATTTATCTTTCAGGAAAAAAACAAACTGACATTTAACTTGACTCTACCATTCTGAATTAAGCAGTGAGAGGGCACATTTGGAGGGGATAGATGTGGGACCAGATTTGAGATGTCATGGTTTTGATTCCTAAGATGTTACTTTTCGTTGTGCTGTTTGAACCTCCTTTAGGCTGTAACTGAGAGCACTGGCTGTTGGAACTCTTAACACCTCTTTGCACAGTAAGGCTCTCGTGTGGCAGGAATGGCAAGAGAGGCTTCTGGGCTAAGGTGGCTTCAGTCACTTTATGCCTTAACAGAATGGAATAATGCAGCTGTGTGAGCCCATACACAGCATGTCCTTCATCCATGACAGAAGCAGCTGAGCTTCAGCTATAGAGTAAATGACCTTGATATTTGGTGCCTAATTGGCGTGCAAAGTAGACAGGGCAGGTTTTATAGAGCTGGCTTGCTTAAGTGGTGGTTAAAAAGCTGAGGGATTTACCTAGTAGTAAGCATGCCTAGAAATGCAGAAGTAATTATTTATATTTTCCCTTAACTAGTGAAGCAGTAGGCTGATTGTCTTTATTAAAGGGTTTCATTTAATGCTAGCCAAAATTGAAAGTTTGGCATCTTTTCTGTTACAGAAGAGTGCAAGTTTATTAACATTTGGGAGCTACGCTAGTAAGTGCTGCTGATTATTGCTGCTGTTTTTTTTCTAGAAATCTGAAGTTCCTCCTGGGGATAGTTCCAGTAAATGTCAAGTGCCAGGTTTCTGCTCAAACAACTGCTCTGTAGTGTTCGAAGTGGTGTAGGTAGTATGGTCAAGATCAATCTTTTGTTCTTTGGTTTATGTGTGCAAGACCTTTCCAGAGTGTCCTGGGCACTCTGCATGTGTCCTTTATTCTTCAGAAATCCGATTTGCACCAATATTGTAGCTTCATACCCAAATAATTCTCCCCAAAACTGGAAGCCCTTACTTTGCATTCCTCACCTGAGGAACATAATGGGCTACTGCCATGGGATTTTCTGCTGAAGGTCTTTTCAGGTTTTGTTTCAGGCTCTGGCTGACATGGCCAGCACTGGGCTTTCTGCTGCCAGGTGCTAACGTGCTCAAATATTGTCTTCCTAGCCAGAGAGAGGCGCTGGACCTCCAAGTTACAACACTATTTATACACTCATGGTTACATTTTAAACTGAACCTGGAAATAGTCACCAATACAACCTGAGGTATGGTACAAATGCTTTCTGTATGCAGCATTAAGACTGAAATTACTGTCTGTGGTAAAGGAGGTGATGATTTGAGGAATTCCCGTTGAAATTTTTCTTTTTCCTTCTTTTTAATACAGATTAAATTAATGGGTTTCAGATAGAGAAAATACATGGCTTGAAGAGGGCTTTTTGGTTTGCTTTTATTTACTTATTTATTCTTAAAATGAACCTAGTCCAACACCCGGTCGAGTCTACTTGGGTATATGTGGCACTGAAGTTCTGTCAGCTTCAGCCTTAGAAGAGGACATCGAGCCAAACAGAAATTATTCTACAATTATACAAAGAGAAATTTTGTCTCAGCACCGATTCTATAATGTCATGGAGGAGTCCCCATTACATACTTTCTGAACCTACAATGTCATTCAAGGGATTCAGAAGACACTGACACAGAGCAGTTCACTTTCACAGGATATCTAAATCCTGAAAACAGATGCTCACTGGTGCTTCCTGCAAAAATAAATTAGAAATAGAGATAGCGCAGTTCAATCTGAATTTAGAAGCCTTTTAGGAGCAGTCTAGAACAAGGTGCAAGTGCTATTTATTTTTCTCTTGTTTCAGATATATCAAATATTTAATCCTAAAGCCTTGCTGAGCTATATAATTATTTTAACTAGCCTATGAAATACAAGTGAAAATCTTAGCAAATTCTCTCCAGCCCTTCCAGCTTACCCACGCTGACCGGTCTGGCATTGCTCCAAGAGCAGCTACAATTCATAAGCTTTAAGAAGCATTAAACACATTGATCACGTTAACCAAGAGAATAAAAGTTGCTGCCTTCTACCATTAGGTTCAGAAAAGGCAATCAATAGGGTTCTTTGGGACTATCATTTTGTAGTAGTGGAGAAATTTAATTTCAGACATAATTTTATAACCTCTGCACAACTGTTCTACAATTTTCCATATGCTTTATTTGAATGCCACCCATCAGAAGCTGCCCAAGGCAAGGATGTCTGTCCTTTGCCTTTGACTTTTTCCTTTCCTTCCTCTGCTCAATACGTTTGCAGTAGATGTTACTTGGGGTACACACAACCACAGTATGCAGCAGAGTTCCTCCCACAGCTGCAGCCTTCGTGAGTCAGGAAAACACAGCTGAAACTACTTGATTAAAAACCTCCTTGCCCCCAAGGAGCCCTGCTGATCGGTGCTATGTTTTTGTTAAGGGAAATTCTGCCCTGGTGTCAGAAGTGAGGACGTGGAGCTGGGATCACAAACTCACATCGCTCCAACAGAGGGACGAGGGCCTGAGTCTGTTGGTTACTCTTGTGCTGTTACATCAAGGATAGGATAAGGAAGAGTGGCCACAGCTAATGGCAACAACACTTTCACCTGGTTCCAGCATTCATTAAGGACATAAGAACACACATATAATGAGTCACAAGTTCAGCCCAATGGTCCTACCTGTTCCAGGAGTTAGTGTGCAGCAGTAGATGCTTGGGGGAGACACAAAGATGGTATGTGTGTCCTTTTTGTTTTCCTTCCTACAGTTTGCATTTCACAGATTGTGGTCTATTATGCCAAGGTAATATTTTAAAGCCTACTGAATTTTAACTGGTTTTGTTGTATACATCACCAAAGAAAAGAGGACTCCAGAAGGTACCATTTCCAGTGCTGCAATTTTACAGGTCAGTGATTCCTTCTGAGGAGATTGAAGTATCTCAATGTACAATTCTTGCTCAATTTAACCAGGTTAACAGTACTATATTTGCAGTCTCTTTTAGATAACTTCATGGTGCTCTGTAATGGCATCTCTTTTTTTTTAACATATTTCAGCACACTGGTAAATGTTGATGATTGTCCTTGAAGAGCTGTCAGGACTACCTACAGCATTCTGTTGTGTGCGTAGGGATTGCAAATCAGCTTGAGGTTAAGATATGGTTTTCATTTCTTTTATATCCTCTAGGTTTAGTGAAGGTGGTTTTGGAGAAAATAATTTAGAAACTAAGTCGGTCACTGTCTGGCTGTCTCAGTGTTGCTTTAAGTGGGAAGCCAGTATCTGCCTCTTTTTTTTTGTATGCGTGGCTGTTCAACACCTTAAGCCCTGAGCAACACTTTTGCCCTGTGTGCTAACGTGATGCAAAGAAAACACAGTTGTAAATTTACAGGGCAGCTGTGATTCTGTTATACCTCTGAGGTTTTAAAGGGCTAAATATCTGTCTGTGAATTAAGAGTACAGGACATGGGCTGTTTTTCTCGATCCAACTGGGATGTTTTATGAGTTTATTGTCTGTAGCAACAAAAACTATGAAAAGTCATAGGTGAAGCCAGAATGAACAAGAACCTGTTGGAAGCAATCTAGAGAATCAGTATCACTGGTGACAGTTTTGTTAACTGTAGGGTGCCTATATCTGTATCCTGCTTTACTAAATAATCAATCTATCGACTGCTACTTTAGGCTTGCTCTGTATTCAAGGCACCATGCTTGTGCCTGAGATATAATTAGTGTCTGGGATTTGATGAATATGGGGGGAAATATATTGATTAGGATTTTCCCTTCCTTTCATAAGAAGGGTAAAGGAAGCATTTTTTTCAATATGTTGAACACTTGCACTGAAAACTGTTTAACTTCTTGTTAGATAGAATATGTACTCTTTGATTGCAACACAATGATTCCTGACTGTCTTAAGACTACCAAATAAAAGCGTATTTATAAAAAAAAAAGAAAAATAGAAAAATCTGGATCTAAATTCAAATGAATATTTAAACTTTAGGATTGCCTTCTTTCAATTTACTGCTAGATGCATACACTTTGAAATTCCTGCACTGTTCAGAATTACCTTGGAAGAGACTATTACTTGAGTGACCCATGACATGGAGAAAACATGCAGATTTTCTCTGCTTCCAGGAGAATGGGGGGAGGGCATCAAAAATGGCAGGGAAACGGACTTAATGGAAGTTTTTTTCTTTAATTTTTTCCTTTGTTCCCTGTAACCAAGTTTAAAAAAAAATCCAATGAGGTTTAAAATAGGTTTATTTCTTTTATAATTTCTTTATAAAGTAAAGAATTCCTGTAAGGCTTGACACAGATGATCCTTTTGCTTTTGTATTAGAATTTGAGGGGGTCTGGAGCAGAGTGTGAAAGCTGGAAAATTAAAGAATTGGTGCCAGCATGAGCATAACAAAAACAAAGACTGCATACACCAAAAGAAATAAGTGATTCAAAAATCTGAATTTTGTGGATTTCTTTGACTTGTATCTGTGCATAAAATATCTAAGCATATCTTTGGATAATATTCAAGACAGATGTATTAGTTAAAGTCTTAAATTTGAAAGTGTATCACCTGTAAATCAAGCAGGAAAGCCAGGGAAGAATAGCCTTAACATACTTTATAAGTTTTCAGTTATGAATCAAATAGACAGAAGAACTTAAAATCTGTCAGGCCTTCTTTATAGACATCCTAGAGCATTGAAAATGTCTCTGTGGACATTTTCCGGAACTCATTCAATACTCTTGCATAAACTTCTGTGTTTCTCAGGTAATCTTATAACTAACTCTAAATGAGAAAGATTCAGACCTCATATTTTTGTACAGTCTGTATGGACTGTATATTAGTTTGAATAGTGAAGAACTCAAAGTAAGAGTTACAAATGGAAAGAAAGTGATAAAAAAGTGGTTGACAAGTTTTTGTAAGAACCATGGCAGTTTAATTTCTAGGTCACAGTCAAGTCTTTACCGCTCTTTTTTTCTTCCCTCTCATGTTTTTGGCAATTTCTCAATAGTCTGTTATTGTCCTAGATCTTTTATGCCATTTCTTTATAATTTTTGACTCTGCTCTTCTTGCTGAAGGCAGAGTTGACTCATACGCTAAATGGTTCTATTGTTCTAAATGGATTTTTGAAGACTTTAGGATTTTTGAGGTAGCGAGAGTATTTCCTCTGACTTCTCTGGAGATACTTTTAGGTCTCTGTAGTGCTTCCCCAAGTACCACCTGCTTAAGCAGAGGAAGCTCTTCAACAATAGTTTTTTTAATGAAAGAAGCTGATAAGTACAGTATATGTATGCCCTTTAATTTTTTTATTACCTGGTTATAAATCTAGACTGAATGGTGAATTAAGTACTTCAGAAGTTTGTATGGCTCAATAAATTAAAATCCAAATTTCTTCCAAGGCATGGAGAATGCAGTGATGGACATCAGTTTTGTGTTTGAAAAGAGTTTACATCTGTTAGTAAATTTAAATAATGAGTTAAATGGTTTTTAAATGATAGAGTGTGAGGGCATATCCTTTACATAATTACTTTAAATTCTTTTTTATAGCTTCGGGTTTTATGTTGGTAATCACATTGCTACCTGACAGTCTGCATGCTGTAATCCTTTCTCTTTGATGGCTTTCACCTTGTTGAAGGGGGTATTCATTTGATCTCTCTTTAATTGTCAAAGATAACTTCAGTAAAGAACAGTACTCTAGTAATTCTGAAGTAGCTTGAATGATGTGCTAACATTCTATAAGCAATGATGTTTTCTTGAAGCAACTTATTGACTTTCAGGGGGTTTTGCAAAGTGGAAGTTTTGTCAAAATGCTAAGGAATAATTGGGCTAGTTTTCGCAATATATCATTTTTAGACTTGATGATAGTCCCTTAAGGAAGGGGGGTAGGCTGTCATTTCCTGAAATGAAAATACAGTAGTTAATTAAAGGATGCTAGATGGGCACAACTATCCTTTTTCCTTTGTACACGTTAAAATCCGTATGTAATAAGTAAATATATGAATGCTGCAGGTGTTGTGTGGATGAAAATGATCCAGCTCAGTCTTTGAAAATGTTGTAGGGCCTTGGAAAATTCTGCAGCTGACCTGGATCACTATTTCTGCAGATTGTCTTTTTCCAAGGAACTCTAGACCCCTTGGCTTCAGCTCTGTGAAGCTGGTTTTGTTTTCCTCTGGTCACTGAGCAAGCCCCATGCCCAGACACACAGCTTGCTCTTCCCCTCTCCTGGCTGCAGGATATGGTAATTGGGCTCCAGGGAGCTGTGCTGGGAGAGGCACAGAGCATCCTCCTGGCCTTGCTGTGTTTTTCCCGTAGCAGTGGGCAGGCAGTGCTGCTTTTCATAGCTGAGTGACAGTCCTGTTAGAAGGTCTAAAGGAGCTACAAAAGCTCTTCCAGCTATTAGCTCTGAAAAGCAATTCAGATAATGGGCATTATACACCATTTCCAGCTTTGCTTTTTTTCCCCCTAATCCAAGAGAGAGGTGAAAGGCAGCACATTTTAAGAATCAGAGAAACCTTTTATTTATTAGGATAGCTCCCACGTGAAATTTGAAGTAGTGAGACGGGCTCTCACAGGTGACCTCTGGCAAGCTGAGCTGGTTGGTGTCTCGCCCTTCTGTTGGTGGCTTTTCCCTCTGGAGCAGGGTGCCAGGTCAGCATGTGTGCCCATGCCTCTGGCACCTCACTCAGCAGCTTGGTGCATTACTGGGTCAGCACGGTCACTGAGTCGTGGCTGAGCCGGTGTGACACACAGCAGCACCACCTTTCACGCTCCTGGAAGAGATTTGAGTTTTTCTGAAATGTGTATATTTATCTGTTCTGAAAGAGACATGCTTTTAACATCTATCTCAGCTATTGCAAAAGGTTTCTTCTTTTAGGTACACAGGTACTTTACTTATCTACTGTGATCCTGACTGTAAATTATTATCTCTGTACAATTAAATGTGATGTGTTTTGTGCTGTACAGAGCGTGGCTTTTCTTTTACTTTCATATTGGCTCTTTGTGCCATGCTTCCCGGGCTGCTGTGTATGTTTACAATTATATACAACACTCTGTCACTAGTAGCATATTTAAGAATGGGGAGGGGGAAAATCGACTGACTGTCCTCTAATCAACCCTGGTCAGTAATTTAAATATTTGCCATTAAGGTGAGCTGATTCTGGGCAAATTTGCTCTACTTTTCTTCCTTCCAAGTAGCCCTGCTGTTAGGTTTGGAAAGTCCTATACTGTAAAGTTGGCACCCTGGAAAAATAAAGACAAAAACCACAAGAAGAAGTTCAAAAGAAATACAGACTAAGAATGAAGTTTTCAAGCTACGTTCCAAGGCAAGGACTTTTCATCTTTATACCTTTGAATTGTGAATCAAGGCAGTAAAAGTTACTACTAGGTTAAAGTTTAAATGGCATAGAAAAGGTAGAAAAAAGATTAAACATATTCTGTCTGGACAGTGGAACAAAGACTTTGAATCCTTATCTATGCACCTGTCTATTGAGTATCTAAGTTCCAGGAGTCCCACAGAGGACATGCAATGAGCACTCTTATTGTTCGTATTAAGAACTGAAGTAATTGAAAGGAAAAGTAAGGTAAGGAGAATCAGAAATCAGATGTGACTGCCTGTATGGTTAAAAAATAATTTAAAGGGAAAGTGACTATCAAGCAGTTCATATTATGGAAATCTGACCATTGAAGATAGAATAAAAAAAATCTATTATTCTTTGAAAGAGTTTTTCCTCTCTAAGTGAGACTTAAATATCATTTGAAAACCAGTAATTTTCACAAAGTGCCTCACTGGCCACTTGTAAAGGAGCAATTCAAATGCATGTTTTTTGATTCTTTGAATTTGTCTGATGGCTGGGTCTGAGCCACGGAGATTTTTGATTTTGTTTTTATTTTTTACCTGTAGAGACAGCTATTTTGTGGCTTTTTTAAAGTTTGAAAATTACGCTGGTATAAGTAAGCATATTAAAATGACACACTCTATTTACTTTGGTGTCTTGTTGAACATAGACACCTAATTCAAAATTGATGTGCCACCTCTATTTTGCTAAGAGGGTAGTAATCCTAATAATAATTTTAATGCTTTATAATTCTGAGTTATTAAGTTGTATTATCTGCCCAAATCTTGGGTTTGGGTTTTTTTGAGCATTCCTTTCAGTTCATTAAATTGGTAGCTGCAGGGTATTATATGGAAGGTGGTTTACCAGCTTATACATGTTAAAGAACTATATAAAAATTTCTCAATTAGATAGAATGAAGTAACTTTTATTTTAAATTGTATTTCATGCAGAATTTATAAATTATCAATTAGCACTATAGCTTCAGTTTCATTATGTTGTTGGCTATGGAGGGGAGGGAGAAGGATAGTTGATAGTTACTGGTGAAAAAGTGAACTTAACAAAGATAATGGAAAATGCTTTTAAAAATAGATTTTAATGTTTACCTTTTATTTAATACAGATATTTTGTGCTCTACAGAAGTTCTGCAACTTTCAAAATTGCCTATTGTCATGGTGCTTACTATGATTTCTGATATATGCAGGAATATAGTGTGTCTAGGATTGATATGAAGTATTGCAGGTTGTGTCATTATCAGACAATAAGTTTTTATTTATATTAAGTATCTCCAATGCACAAGGCAAGTTTCTGTTCAGCTTTCATACGTTTATCACAAAGGTGTTTTCTTTTTAACTGAGACCCACTCTGAAGCTGAATTCTGGCTTTACCATCCATATTTCTGACTGAGGTTCTCTGTCTCATGGCCCGGTTACCTCAGCTTAGAATAAAACCTTGTCATGTGTTTAGGACTTCGAGCAGGAATGGCTACTGATGAGTTGATTGTTGCATGCTGCAGCTATGCTGGATTTGCTGCCCATACTAGGACCACCAGGACAAAAATGTAACTGAGTGTGTCTGTCTCTTCCGAGGATGTATTATCTGGATACTGGAAATCCAGGCTGAATTTAGAATACAAGATGACTTTGCTTTTCCATGTGAAAAAACACATACACGAGAATCTCAGACACACGACGATCTGTTTGATGAGGTCAGAATTCTCCTGACAATCTGTTTGCCTAGCCAGGAAGTCAGACTGTTAAATTTTAGACCTTTGTGCAGAACTGAACAGGTAAATAGAGCATACTCTTCAAACCACCACATAATGTCTCTGTTGGCCTTGCTTTGGTGCTCACTGGATGGTGCTGTGTATGTGGGGTTTTCACATGGGGTTGTTTGCTGCAGTTTTTTTCTTGACTATAAACCACCACTCAACAGAGTAGGTGTTACCAGTGGTACAAGTGTGTCAGTGTTGTTATCCTGCTGCAAAGTCTGTATGTCCATCCTCTGCATGTCGTTAGTCACTGGGACACAGTCCAGCATCGGTGCATTGACAGTTCCCATGGCTCTACAAATTCATCCCCATCAGCTGCAGCCACGCAGCAACTCCCATCTCACAGGGGGTACAGTCATGTGTGATGAGCTTTTTTCCTTGGCATCCCGGATTTCATCCCACCTCATCTGCTCTCCCGCGCTGTGCTGGAAGGGGCCTGTCCTGTTGCACAACGGTGGGCAGCCCACTTAAGATGTCACCTTTAAAGAAAACCATCATACTTGCTCATCCTGCTCTGCCAGAACCCTCATTACACTGAGAAATGTGCTCAGAAGTCACATTTTTTTTCTTACAGTTGCCTCTGCTTGGTCACTGGAGTTGTGCTGGTGTTGGAGGCTGTTTTGTTTGGGGTTGTGGTGGTTTGCAGGGAGATGAGGAAGCCCTGGGGGCCCCAAAGAGAACATCAAGGGGCTATTAATGGTATGGAAGCTTTAATAGTGAGAAGAGGATAAGAAGAATGCAAAGAGCTGTGGGCTATCTGACAGATGCACAGGATGAAGATTGCAGTTACATGATCCTTGAGAGGTTTTCCTCTCAAAAATTCTTGGAATTATATTGATCCACTGAAGTGATTGGATGCTAGTATAGTGTTTTGCATTATGTTATTGAAGTGATTTTTATGCCATTCTGAATATCCTAAAATGTGCACTACATCACTGCAAATGTTTTTAAGTGGAAAAAAGCTTCAGAATTCAGAAGTTGCAGTACTCTATTAGGTTATATATTCTTTTGTAATCATAGTATTAAAACTTCTTCTCCAGACAAGGATCACACCTATCATAATTACAGAGAAATAAAATAAAAAATTATTTTTCATAGGTGTTTCTACATAACCCGTGTGCATGTGACAGAAATGTGAATTTCCATTAAAAACAAGCTTCAGAAGAAGTAAAAATGTTATTTGAATGTTATTGATGTGAGCAAAACACTTAATTTGTTCTCTATAAGTATTCATTTTTGTTTGAAGAGGGTTTTTTTCTGATTGAAATATCTTATATAAAATAAATTTTTTGTCTCAAGTTTTCAGTACAGGCCCATTTATATTATAAACACAATTCAACTGACTTGATAAATATTTCAGTTAATGCATACACAGTGTGTTTAAACAAGAGATGGAGAAGTCTGAATAGATGTTTTACCCAGCCAATTGAAGGGGTTTTTTTCTGTAGTATATCCTACATGCTGTTCTCCTGTAATCTTGCCAGATTTTAGAAGATGAGCACTTATCTGGGATGTCCCTTAGGCAAGTTGTCCTGTGCAAAGAATTTAGATGATGCTCAAGACAAAATTGAAGAGTACTCTGCTTCTAAACAGTGCTAAGAGCAGTGTTAGGAGTCAGTGGGTAGCTGGAGTGCTGACTTAGGGTGATATAAGAAAGTAAACTCTTTAACATGTGTGATAACTATAGAATTGAGGCTGCTTCATGTACAGAAGGGGTGTTACATCTCCTCACGGGCCTGGCTTGTTAGTCAGCTTGGGAAATTACATTCTTATCAAAATTCCACATGAAATTCAGTTGGGATAAAATATTAATCTCTTCTTGTCCTAAACAGCTCATGTTACTATAAAGCTGCTGTGTTTCAGGTCCAAAAGACTTGCATTGCATTAAGCTATTAGATTATTATTTTGTGTGCTTTTCAGTATTTTTGAATGAAAAGCATTTGCTTATGTCTCCTTCCTTGCCTCAATCAGTCAGAAATTATGAACTTCAGAGTATTTTCAAACTTGAACCTTCACATTGGGTTACACAGGAATGGGTTTGTATTTTAAACAGAGATGGACATGTTTGCAGTAATTAAGGAGATAAGAGGAGGTTATGCTCATTTGTGGAATAGAGTATGCCACACCCTGCTTTAAGAAAGAGTGTGTATGCCTTGTCTTTTTAGCCTGAATTTCTTTCATCAAGTAAGTTGGAGCTGGCAGATTAGGTTGTTGTCCTCTAGTGACTTTGGTATGTCTCCTGAGCGGAGTAGTTTTGCCCTGCGTGCCATAATGAACATAGTGTAATTAACCATTGGAACATCTTGCCCCAGCAGGTCCTCTGTCACTTGAAGTCTTGATTTAAACACTGTAATTTTCTTGAGAGACGTGTTCTAATGCATCTAAGATCTAGAGAGCTCAGGAGAGGTGCTACTGAGTGGAAGTCTACATCCTATTTAACCTGAGACCTCAGACCAAATAGTCTGGATGCCCTTTTTTTTCAGCTTTAGAAGCCACATAAACACATGTATGGCTATACCAAGATAACATCCCATGGGCTAATCTGTTTCACTCAGATAACATGTCACTGAAATGGTTTTTTCTTAGCAGGTGTTGCAAAACAAGGTACTGGGTTCTTTGCAGTTTAATGATCAGAGGCTTTCACTAGGCTTTAGCTCATCAGTTGTCTTCCTGGACTTCTGTTTCCAGTGGTCTCCTTGCTTCTTTCTTTAAAATCACCTCTGCCTCTTCTTTCACAAAGATGACCTTTTCTGCAGACAAAAAAAAAAAAACAAAACAAACAAAAAAAACCACCCCAAAACCAAAAACCCTAACAAAACAAACCTTACTTGCTTCTGTCTAGCACAGCTTAGTCTTGGTAAAAGATGTTCTATTATTTATTAGTCTCGCCAGCTTGGCAAGATTTGCATTTTTATGACTTAGCAAGCTATTTTAGGATCAGCTTGATACATGGCTGGATTTGTCATCTTTCTAAATCTTCTTCTTTTACATGAGCAGAGTACTCTGAGGTGACATACTCTGTGTCTGCATCATCAAAACAGAGCAGGCACCAGCGACGGCCTCTTCTAAAGGTACCATTTTGGGCTCAGTTGGTGGCACAGCTATGGTCTTGTTCCTGGAGAAGGAGGCTGTAGGTAAAGCTTTCAGTTCACCAGAAGAAATTTATCACCAAAACTGGCCCATTTGTATCACTATTGTCATATCTGTGTATAAAACTCACCCCATAATACATAGTCAGACTTTACTACTCTGAAAAATAACTGATGAGAGGAGCATACCTGAATGGATTTATTTAGGTTAAATTGTGCCATGGGAGTGGTTGGAAATTATGAGTTATTTGAAAGCAAAGAAAATTTATATTATAGGGAAGCAAGATTTGCAATGAATTAATCAGTTGCATATGTAAAGTAGATATTTGTAATTTGTGTGAGGGGAACTTAGTGTAAAATAGGATCGTGGGGTTTTGTTGTGGATTTTTAGCCTCTGTTTTAGGAATTGTACACAAAATATGAGATTGCTGGTCTTTTCCTTTTGTGATGCAAGTGCAGAATACTGTGCTCTGCCCTATTATTGTGCTTAAATTGGAACTGATGCCACCGTGGAAGCACTGTGGTTCTTTTTTGCATTCAGTGCCTGTGCAGTTCTGAAGCAGCCTGCAGGCGCTCTATTGTAGTTTGCCTCGCGCAACACTTGGAGCCCAATTTTGAATGGCTTATGCATTAAAGAGACATTTTCCTTATTTTTCTAAATGTTTAATATTGTTCCATGAGGATATTTGTAAATTTTATTTGGTTTAGTACTACATTTTAAAGAAAACACTTTCAGCCTGGTCGGTGATACCTACGTTCTGCACTTGCATCCGATCAGATCACGTAGTGTATGTGTGTCTCTGTGTAGTGCACAAACTAAATTATAATATATGGTCATGTCTGGCTGTTGTTTTCTGGAATTTGACTAAGGCTCACAACTTCAAAGGTGAGGCTGGGCTCCTTTTTTGTGTTCAGAGAGGGTGACTAAACTATTGTGGCCAGCATTGCAGTGTAAGACTTGTGAGGCTCATCCTTTGTTTTAATCTTTAAGTGCCTCAGGAGTCATCCATAAAGGATATCTCAGTGGGGGAGTTGAGGTCTTGTGGACAGTTGGTGGAGGGGGCAGAGTAAAAATTCTGGAAAAATCTGCAGATCTCCTTTCAGGATTTCCACTTTTGTTCCCTTTGGCTAAAATAAGTCTTTGAAAATGGTGCTGTGGAAGTGGGTAAATGAAAGAGAACTACATGGGGCTAAGGAATGGTGATGTTCTTTTGGGAGTTCAAGGCATTTATACAGTTTGAGAAAGAGAGTGGGGAGCTCAGTATTTGATAAAATCTACTGGAGCCCTCTAATTTGTTGGAAATAAAAAAAAGGAAAATGAAAAAAAATTTAGGTTATTCCCTTGTTTAATTTGCTAGACTGGTACTAATTCTGCAGTTCACTTACTGTACTAGTTAATTTCAATATCCACTCTGCATTCTTGATTTCAACAGGGGAGAAGGTGGATGCTGAGGGCAAAAGGGTACAGGATTGGAGGGGGTTTGAGTGGATCTTCGCAGCAAATTGTGCATACCCTTTTCACAGTTGTACCTGAATACAACTCATGTAATTTTTTCAAATTATTTCATGAAGTTTCTAATTGTGGAATTGTTTTGCCACTTAAATGAAGCTTCTCAAAAATATTTTTTCTGAAAAATTTTATAAAACTAGATGGAAATCCTCAACCAGAAAAGATGAACTTGCAAGTAATAACACAAATATTATGGAAAGTATTTTCTAACAGCTTCTAATTTCAGAGTTACTTCATACTGCAAGGTTACTTAAATTTACAACAGGGCAGAACCCAGGTGCTCTAGAGATACTGTAGCCCCTGTTTTTCATTTACACATTGCTCCCTTTGCAAGATGAAATGCAGTTTTGCTTACAAATCTTTCCCTTACTCCATAATCAGCTTTTTAAGGAGGAATCACAACCCAAATACCATTCCTGATGTTGACTTATTTTTAAAGGCACTGATTAAACTTCCCAAAACAGTTATATGAATCACAATTCCTCTTAAAATATCAACAGAAGTTTGAGCTTCCAAATATTGGTCAGGATGAAGCCCCTAAAGTTGCCCCGTGTATATTTCCATACAAGCAAACAATGTACAGAGGAGTGTTTCAATATTTTGAATAGTCTTTAGAGTAAAAACTAGTTCAGTTAAGTACCTTAGCTCTCTTCTGTGGGAATGGTTGTTTTACACAATAGAATTCCCTCTTACAGTTGTCTCTTTTCAGAGAGGTTCATTTAATATTTGTCCATGGTACCACCAACTGCAGTGCTCATTGAATGATCAAGAAGGAAAAGTGGCTGTTCTAAGCAGATGCCAATCTAAGGATGGACAGCTAGACAGATAATATAAATGAGAATGTATAACAAATGCAGAAGAAGAAAGGGTTTGCTGGTGTGAGGGGGAGGAGAGACACTCCAGCATGGTGAAGTCATATTTTAATCACTCCAAGGAGTAACAACAGGTTGCATTATGGCAGGTCTGTTATTTAATGCTGGCGGGGTTTCCTTTTTTTTGTTAGGTGACTGCCATAAAATGTATTTATATGTTTGTGCATAAGAAACTGCATCCTTTCCATATAAAATGTTGGTTGTCCTTTTGTATTGAAAGAAGCTGGGTTTATTTCAAAACTCTAAATCTCACTCTGGTCTAAACCTGCACAAATAGCATTTATACTGGTGACTTGCTTGACAAGGGCTCTTCGTGAAGGTGCAAATGTGCTGCAGTCTCCCTGCTGTACAGTTAAACTTTCTGTGCATAAATCATTTTAGTAGATTGGGCCAGCAGAGGATTGCTTGTAGTGCATTGTGTGTGATTTAATATTATGCTGTATGCAATGCTGGAGCTTAGTTCCAAATCTCCCAACTGATGTAACATGTACCAAGGACAGAGTCCAGGCTGCTTTACCACCTAGAAGGCTGGCAGCAGCAATGCTAAAGTACTTGTGACTTCTTAAACAATTTAAAATATTTTGTTTCTCATAAAAACCATTTGCAATATTGACATTTTAAATTCAGTGGACTGCTGAGCCAGGACCAGTCCTGCACTGTTGCTGGGTGCACACCCACTTTCGTGGGGAAGGGGATGGGCTGGTGTCAGTGTTGCCCCTTTCATTTAGGTCTTTTCCCTGTAGAAGTGTTGCAGAGTTGTAGCAATTTATAGAGGATGTGTCCACATACAAAGAACAATAAGAAAATGTCAGTAAAGATTTTGGTTAATTAAAACACAGTAAAATGATACATTCAAAATCGAGTTATTCTGGCATCATTTTTTTTAAATCAGTAGATTCATTCAAAGGAGAATTAATAATTTAAAATATTTATATTCTTAAGGACTCAGTCTGGAACTACATAACTTCTGTTAGATTACTGGTTTACTGAAACCAGTACTGAAATAGACGAAATATTTCACTTTTTCTGTCCTTTCAGCAGGTGAGATGATTCTTCTGGGAGGTACAAGAAAGGATGAATTTTAGTTGTCTGGAACATTAGAATTTATAAATCATTAATTAGAAGAAAAGGACCCTGTGCTTTCAGTTTGTATGAGAAGTAGATCAAAATGCTAAAAATGCAACCTTTTGGGCTGTGGCCGATGAAAGTTTTTGTAGTTTTAAAATTTGCTGTGGCATTTACAGTAGTCATAAATGGTTTCAAACAGACTTCTCAACAAATTTATAATCCCTTCCACTGCCACAAGGGTGAATTGACTGCCAGCTTCAATCAGCCACCCTGAGAGCTGCGGCCCTCAGCGCTGGTCATGCTCTGGGTCTGGCTGAGTGCCAGGCAGCGATGCCGCGGCTCTTCCTGGTGAGCAGGACCTGCCCCTGGGAGAAGTGGGCATGGAGGCACTGGGCAGGACACTTTGGGAATGCTGCTGGGGAGCCCTGAAGGGAGTCATGGGCACTGCGTGGTCATGCAGCACCTCTTGGGGCAAGGGGCAGCTGGTGGCCTCTGTCCTCTCAAAGTGAGCCAAGCGCTGCTGGGGAACTCCCCAGGGGAGTAACAGGGGCTGGACAGCAATGATCTGGTGCCATTTAGGGCTATTTCTTATTTGGTTGGGCTTTTTAAAATTTCCTGGGGTTTTTTTCCTCAGGACTTCAATGTCTTCAAACTAACTGAACCAGAAACAATAACTTTAATGATTCCTTTCTAGTGCTTTTTTTTCTCATGATGTTGTGGGACAGAGAGTCCTGGAAAAGATTATTTTCTGGGAGAGTTCTGAGAGATCAGCTGGCCCAGGCTGATAAGTGTCCTCTCCCCTCCAACATACACTTTTTCTCTTGAACACAGGAAAAAGTCAGGTAAGCCAAAATGCAAACCCAAGGCCTTATCTTTTATCTTCTGGCAGATTACAGAAACACTGCGATGCTTCCTAGCAAATTTCTCTATTGCTTAGTGCTCTGATAGGGGTGCTGGAGGAGACCATGTCAGTTGACTGTTTGGGAAATGGGAGAGAACTCCCATGGCAAAGTGTTGCTTTCTGAGGCCCAAGAATTTTACTTTACTGTTCTTGGTTCGAGTATTTAACCTTTATGGAAAAAACTGTCAGTGGCATGATTATTCATTTTAAGTAATATTGAGTAATTCTTTCTCGGTTACATACCTTTTAGTGCATTTTTTTTTGTACACTTCAGTGGGGAAATGCTGCAAAAGAATAAGTTTCTAAAAAAAAATAACATTTATTTATATCTGCTATTTTTTCTGTCATTCTTTTTTTACTTCTGTCATGGTTTAACCCCAGTCAGCTGTGTACCACACAGCTGCTCATTCTTTTGTCCCCCATTCCCTGGTGCAGAGGAGAATCAGGGTCAAAAAACCAGTAAATCTCATGGGTTAAGATAAGAACAGTTAAATAATTGGAACAAAATAAAATATAGTAATAGGACACTGGCCCCTCGCAGTCTACTGCACCCAGTTTAAATGTTTGGCATGACATCCTATGGTATGGAATATCCTTTGGCCAATTTGGGTCACCTATCCTGACTATGCTCCCTCACAGTTTCTTGTGCACCTGCTCAGTGGCAGAGCATGAGAAACTGAAAAGTCCTTGTTTTAGAGTAAACACAACTTAGCAACAGCTAAAACATCAGTGTGTTATCAATATTACTCTCATACTAAATCCAAAATACAGGACTAAACCAGCTGCTGAGAAGAAAATTTATTTTTTCCCAGCCAAAATGAGGACTTCTTTTCTTCTTTCCTTTGCTCAGTTTACACAATATTCTTTTCTTACGGTAAAAAAGTTGCAAAATATACTTCTATTATTATTCACCATCATTGAGTTACCTTTCTTTTTAATGTATTTTTCAGGAAATCATCTTTTGAAAATAGTAAGTGTAGGTAAATATTTCAAGTCTTCTTTTTTTTGAGTATCTAAAACTAAAAGTGCTTTGAATCCTCTAGTCTTTGAGCCAGGTGGAAAATGTTGCGCATTTTATTTTGATTCTAGTTAAGCTGTTTAATACTATAAGGATGGTGTAGAGAAATGTGGAACTTCAGATATAAGGCTAAGCTGCACATGCTTAGGAAGAGTCCCTCTTTAAAAGGGACTTCTAAGAATCAAGCACAATGATTTAGCAGAACCTCTTTGTTTTGTGTCTCTGTATGTAAAAAATCAGGCATGATTCCTGGATTTTTGTTATTCTTATGAAATAATATGTACAATATATTTTCAACAACACTTTTCTATTGGTGATATTTCCCGTGATCTTACAAAATTTATGAAATTGTTCTCCTCTCAAATACCAGCTTTTTGTAGCACATGGACATGCCAGAAGAGGTATGTTGGGGGAGAGGGGAACATATTTTCACCCTAGAGCAGAAGTGGTGTAATATGTGAGCTTTTATTGAGAAAATGCTTGTTTTAAACTCTGCACTGCACTCCGAAGGATGGCTTTGTGTCTAGCAGCTATAGGGATATCCATTTATTTAGGGATATCCATTTTAAGGACAGCATTTGATTATCACACCCTCTTTTAGTGACTTTTTCACTCCCTGCCATCTCAGGTGTGCATCTGTGACATGCCAGCAGTTACCCTTCTGCAGTGTGGGGAAACTGTCAGGTTAAAGCAGAGATGCCTTTGATCCCATATGAGCTATTTTCTTGCTTTGACATGACTTCTTTGTCCCTTTATAAGCGCCTTGGTAGTAAATCTAGTACCTATTTCATGCTTCTATTTTAAGTATTTATTACAAATGTAACAAGAAATCCTGGCTAGGTATGTACTACAGGAAACTGAAAACGTCTGTGGATAAGCAAAGCAAGCTTTGAACTGCAGCAATGTATGTATAAAACATACACACATACACAGAAACAAGGCCTTTACACCTTCTCTACTGTTAAAAACAAGAAGCAAAGAACCCTTTCCTCCATAATTCCACCTCTAAACAGCCAATTAACTCTGCAGAGCTGTTTAGTTCCTAAACTGAGAACCTGTAATACAAGCAGAGGTATTCCCAAGGGACTGTCATATTTCAGTTGAAAGATGTCCTGCAAAAGAAGCAGCTGTTTGCCTCTAATGAAGGTGCCTGGCTTTGCCATTCTGATCTTAATATATCCAGCCAAGCTGGCTATAGAGGTGCATAGATTAGATATTGGGAAGAAATTCTTCCCTGTGAGGGTGCTGAGGCCTGGGCACAGGTTGCCCAGAGAAGCTGTGGCTGCCCCATCCCTGGAAGTGTCCAAGGCCAGGCTGGATGGGGCCTGGAGCAACCTGGGATAGTGGAAGCTGTCCCTGCCCATGGCAGGGGGTGGGGCTGGATGAGCTTTAAGGTCCCTTCGAACCCACACCATTCTGTGATTCTAGGACAGTTAGGTTCAGGCTCAGTGGAAATCCCTCCTCAGTGCAACACGAGTCCTTTTGGGATCTGGGCAGGTGACCCAGCACCGTGGGAAACACTATGCTGTTCATGAACTTCAGTATGAAATTAATTCAGAAAGGGAGATGTGGCCTATGGGGAGGTTAAGGGAAGGTTTTGGGCTAGCTGCAGTTCACACAAGTTGTTATTGTAAGAATATAGCTGTGAGGAGAGTAAAGTGGATTTTCTGAGTCACACTATGGCTATGAAAGTACAGCGTCTTAGCAGGGCCAGCGTTTGCTCTTTAGGTAATTCTTAGACACCTCTAAAAGACGCTCTTCTTTAAAAACTTTGTTTTTAAATATGTTGCATGAGGTGTTTGTGAGGTTCTAGTTAATTTGCTGAGAGTCAGTCCTGGCTCCTGTAATCTCACCTGGTAAATGACAGGCTCATCTGTAGTAGCTATGGTGGGTTCTTGTGTTCACTGGAGTACACCAGCATGGGTCTGATTGCAGCCTGGAGATTAAATAGTGTTCTAGCATTCACCCTGTAACCAACACAATACCAACACATTCTGGTAATCAAGATGAATTCAATCATATTTGAAACCTACATGACATTTCAGCCACCTTTCTTGTAAGGAGTTCTGAAATCTGCAGCCCTCCTTATGAAATAAGCTGTTAAACTGACAGGTTTTCTTAAGAGTGAAGATCTGATAAATGATGTCAGTTGCAGAGCTTCATTTCAGTCTAGTACAGTTATTCTATAGGGCCTGTAAAATTATAACACATTTGATCTAGTGCTAAGAATGTAGCAGACTTTTAATTACAGCCTCTTTCTGTAGGAAATTTATAGAAAAAACCATTTAAAACGTGAACTTCAGAAGCCTTGGAGGTGGCCTGAAACTTCACGTCCTCTTCCAGGCAGTTTTTTACTTACTTCTTTTTTTTTTTTTATTGTGGTAGTTAGACCTAATTTCTTTTAGAAAGCTGTGTGTGGATGCCAATAGGTGAGATTATTCAGGAATGCTTGTGGATGTGCAGGACCTCCTGCATGTTTGAAACTGGATGTCAGTACTTCCCAGAAAACAGCTTGCAGCAATGTTCTCACCTGGAGAGGAGCAGAGCCCACATGGGGAAGGGAAAGGTGTTTGTTATCCATAGGCCTTTATGGGACTTTTGGTTTTTAAATTAGTATAGGTGCTTTTGAAAGTTTTAGAGACAAGGGTTTCAAGATTGACTTTGAGTGTGGTTTAATGGGAACACTTTTAAAATATGGTTTTATAAATCTTGGAACTCCACAGTTGCTGACCTGTCGGAAGAAAGCTGTGAAGACCAAATGCTTTTCCAGAAGCTGTGCACTGGGTGTGTATATTGTTGTAATGGCAGATGATAGAGAGATTCGTTTAATTGCCAGTTTTTTCTCTCTCTCTACTTGACCCTTGTGATTTTGTAATTTTCTTTTTTTTTTTAAGTTGTCACTTTGTGCTGGAATTTACCATACTATCTTTGCATTAGCTTGATTTCAAGCTCTTGAACAAATGTCTCCTTTAAAGAAGGAAGAATAAATTCTAACCCAGTTTTAATTGTACTGCACAAAGACCATTGCAAGCCAAGGGTGTTTATTGTCCAGACACACACTATTTTTCTCCCTGGAAAACAAGTGTGCACCTTTGTTTCATTATTTCTTCCTGGTAAGTGGACATTTTGTAAAGTCCCACCTAAGGGCATGGCACCTCCAAAAAGGACTGTGTCAAGGTTAGTTATAATGAGTAAAATATGCAAATTCAAATTAAAAATATTTTCTTAATCGAGGATGCATAAATTATTCCCAGTGGGCACTTAAGTGACAATAAATTTCGCATGCCTGGGAATTAACATGCCCCACTTATATTACTTTTCTGTTCCATTAAAAAAATGCATTATTCATTTAAATGGCTTCCATTGTATTTAGCTTCTGAAAAAGACATGAAACTACTATTTTGAAGCCTAAATCTGAGCAATATATAAAACAATATTATGTGTGCTTTCATACTAAACTTGGAAAAAATCTTACATTTGACTGTCTTTAAAAGTAAAAAAATAAAATCATACGAAAATAGCTAAACCCACTCAGCTAATTGCTGTGATTGACTGAAGCGATGTCAGTGTTTCTGATACCTAATTTTTGAGTATCCAGGATCTTTCTGTACATGTCTAAATCTTTTCAGCTGGGGCTGCATTGCTGTTAAACCCCCGCTGTGGCCAGGCAATACAGTGCATGAGTGTATTTTGTCCTGTCCTCCTTCTGGGGTGGTTTGCCTGTCCCCTGATCTGCCTCTGCAGGCAGTTCTGCTC
>VWZW01000978.1:1294726-1398510 GCA_013397115.1 Edolisoma coerulescens | reverse complement strand
CCCCCCCCCCCCCAGGGCTGAGAGGGGACAAAAGAAGCTAAAGCTTGAATTTTCAAGGGGGACCACGGAGTGTTTGAGCTGGGAATAGGCAGGAGGGAATGAAGATCTGTGGGGATGGCATATAGAGCTCTTGGCTGTCCCTCTGTAGCTGTCTTTTGATAATCTTTAACTACCAGTTTGCTCATATGAGCAGCAGTTATTAAAAATGGGGGGTGGTTTATCTGCACGCTTTCTTCTTAGCTAAGCAGGTTTGAATGTCCAAGGGTTTCTGTGAGCTCTTACTCGGTGTATACTGAGCACATTGTATCTAATAATTCTTTTTTTTTTTTTAAGCCCTTGGAGGGGCTTATAATCCTAAGGATGCCATACAAGCTCCGATTCTCTCCATGTAAATCATTTACAGTGGGATTTCAAAAGTGCTCAGCCTAACCCTGCTTCCTTAGAAATCAATTGTTAAGGTCCTTGTGACTTCAGTGGGAGTAGTTATGCCAACACAGATTGCTTTGAAAATGTCTCCCTAAACTGTAAATGAGAATATACATTTGAGAATGTTGCAACCTAATTTTTAGACTGAGCTTGTGATGGTAGTAACAGAGTGCCCTAGATTTAGTGCTGTATCTACTTGATTATGTCACTTTGCCACCTTGTCTGAATTTGGCACTGTAATTCCTATTTAGGTGGGATTTATTCTTTTTGTCCGTTTGGTCTTTGTATTTTTATTGTAATGGTCTTATCAGTCCAGCCCTCCACTGTATCCACATAAACATTTAAGAATCTCTTTACCCTAAATGTTTCAGTATGCATAAACATGATGTGTTTTCACGTGTGTATGTATATATATATGTATATAAAAAATTGGTTTTCTATTTTTCTGCTTGTACATGTTCAGGGACAAAGCTGATGTGGATTAAATTGAGATTTTTTTGGATTTGCATGTTGGGGTTTTTTGGCGGGGGAGGGCTGCTTTGTTTCGTTGGTTTTTTTCTTTGAAACATCAAAATAAATATTTAAGTGGCCTTTTATAAACATTGGCATACTTCATTGTTCAATTATGTCTGTAATATTAGAAATGCTAAACCATGACGGATTTTAAAGAATATTTCAAATACTGAGTCTGGAGGTAACAGCTTTATTACTGCATGATGACTTGACCCATATTTCCTAACATGATTTCCCTACTGTAACTCGTTCATGTAAGTCTAATGATATCAGTTGACCTTGACAGCTAGACCTAAAAGCCTGTGGTTGTCCTGTGTTTTTAGGATCTTTTAGATTTTTTTTATTTTGGTTTTTCTTATTTTAGTTTTTCAGCAATTTCAAGTAATCCATTTTAAAAATAGGATACCAAAACTTCTACCAAGAAGGTATAGCTAATTCTAAACAACCAGAATTTTTGCAATTCCTTTGAATCTTTGGACTGAGCATATTTTACATACAGTTGCACGGTGATACTGCTCTCTAGCATAATTCTTAACACCTTTGTAGCAGACAAATAGTGCTAATTACACAGCCACATGGAAAAATGGCTATCAAATACTTTTGGTGTCTTTAGTGAGAGATGACTTTGCTATTGTTGTTTAGAATTATTCTTAACCTTCAGTTCTGCCTTTAAATGAATAATTTTTACTTTGTCTTTTTAAATCCCCTTTCTAGTAAATATTTTCCACTTTCTAACTAGAGTACCTTGGCCTGATGTTTAGGTCAGTCTTAGTGATAATGTTGAGATTAATTCCGGGTATTTTAAAATCCAGTCTGTTAGAAACATTAGACTTCTGCATAACAATGTAAAGGGGACACTACCAGCTTTCCAGCGAGCATGTCACTTTCAGCTCTGAGATCACATCTTAAAACTTGCTTTGAGCCCTTTAAGAGCAAACCTGAAAACCACCTCATTACTATGCATAGAAAAACTACTTTAATCACTTTGAGATTTCTAAAAAGTATTTGTTAAAATCTTTCTCTCATTCTGAGGCTGATATCATTTGACTAAGGGCACTGAGGGAGCCTGACTTGAGAGGTATTGGGACATGAAAATATTGGAAATTTTTATAAGCAGTGTTTAAAATAGCTTTTCTGTAAATGATTTGGTTCACACAGAAAAAGTGATTGTCTGGTGCTGTGGTTTGGCAAGCACTCTTGACGAATATGAATAAATTCACAGGTGATTTCACCTTTTATGAGTAACATGACCATGGTTTAAATTGTCGTAACAACTTTTCCAGCATCATGAATTCTCCCCTTCTTGTGTTAGCCAGTAGTGTAAGCAAGAGAGACATGGAGCTGCTGGACAGAGTCCAGTGAAGGGCCACAAGCATGATTAAGGAACTGTCTTTAAATCACCTATCCCCAGAGGAAAGTCTGAGACAGAGGGGACTGTTCAGCCTGGAGAAGAGAAGGTTCAGGGGATTTTATCAATGTACCTTCGAGGAAGGGTGTGAAGAAATCAGGGCAAGGCTCTTTTTGCTGTTCTCCAGTGACAGGACGAGAGGCAATGTCCTGGTTTTGCTCTTTGCTCTGTACCCATGTGCAGATAGCCTAGATCCAGAGTCCTTCTTCCTTGTTAGCCAGGCTTAAACAGTGCTCTTCACACAGGATGTCCAGTGCAGCCCCTGTGGCCTTGTTGTGCACCTCCTGGCTGAGTCCTGCATCAGGAGGCCCTGGGCTCGGGGGACAAGGGCTCTGCTCAGCTGAGTGGGAGGAAATGGCCAGAGAGGTCAGAGGCTGCTTCCCAAGGCCTGAATTTGATTTCCACCATCCCAGTCTCATTCCTGGATCTTGCAACCCTGAAGAGAGCTAAGCCATACCAGCTGTGTGCATTCCATGGCAATCCCTTTTAACACCTTTCCTATGAAACCCATCCGTCCTGAACAAAAGGAGAGCCTTCCCATATTCCTTTGCAAGGACAAACTCGTTGGAGCAGAGGTGTGATGGTGGGGAGAATACCTGTCAAGAGAGGGTGCAATGCTAAGAAATAATTCTGTTGGCATAGCTATCTGTTCATACCAGATGTTGAAAGCATCATTGAAGGACAAAATACATTATTTTGGGGGTTTGGTTTGGTGTTGGTGTTTAAAAAAAAAAAAAATCAAGTAGGGAAGATTTTTGGTTTGTTTTTTTTTTAAAAAAAATGGTTTTTCTTTGGCCTTGATGTTTTTAATTTTACTTGATTATGATATTGGAGGTATTTCAAGTAATAAAGGGACTCTATGATTGGTATTGAGAAGGTAGGAAAGAGACCCATGTTATGCAGATCAGTAACTTGCTGTCTGGGAAATTGGGTTTTATATTGTTTGTGAGAAGGCAACGATGACTGAAAATTTTGAGTGCGTTGATTGTTACTGACAAGCAGGTTACAGACAACAGCAACAACAGATTTTGTGAATTGCTAACAATCTCATTCATTCAAAAATGAATTTATGAAATTACATTTATACAATGGTTTTATTGGAGACAGTTTGAAATTGAAGATAGGTGACATGAAAGACAGAATTCTCCTTCTGTGAAAATAGTCCATACTTGAGCACTTAGGAAATAACCTGGAAGAGGAGGAAGTATTTTGCATATTAGAGACCTAATAGTTCTTTTATATAAGTCTGGTTCAGTCAGATAAATTGATTTCTAGATTTTGGCCGGGATACTACTAAAGACACCTTTCAAATACGAGAATCAGCATAGAGGACTTGAGGAGAAATCATGGTTAGAACTTCTCCAAGCTGAATGCAAACTGAAGTTGCAATGGAATTTGGCTGTAACACTGGTGTGATGTATTTGATGCAAAGATATTTTTTTCCCTTAAATTCAGAGCACAGTGGTTTGGGTTTATTTTTTTGTTGTTTGAGGGTTTTTGGGTTTTTTTTGTGGTTTTATAATTTTGTATCTTGAAAAAGTACTTTGTTTACCTCATAGCCAAGGAAAGGAAAGTGAATAATAAACAACTGGGATAAAAGAAACTGGTGTTTACTAAATATTTGCTGCTGTTTGACGGGCAAAGTGTGGGGGTTTTGGGTTTGGCTTTGGGGGGAAGAAGTGTTGTTGTTTCAATGGGGCTCGCTTGTTTTATGACTTGAATGTTGTGGGTTGTTGGGTTTTACTATTATTTTGGAAAACAGATATTTAACATGATAAAAATATTCTTTATTTTTAGTTTTATTTAATAACTGGCACAGAGTTCTGTGGGTAGATTTACTGATAGACTGGATATTAGGCTTATGAAATGTTAATACAGCTCTTCAAAAATATTTTGATAGATGTTAATATTGAAACAGCACTGGAAAATAAGGAAATATTTCAACATAACTAGCCCTTGTAGTTTGATCACCTGATCCAATATTTTTGAATCCTTGCCCTTGCTGGGCTGGAATATGAAATTAAGCATTCAGATCTGGAAACCCCAGTCTCTGGAGAATTTTGCTCTTTTGGAAAAGGCAACTCTGTCAGCACAAAGGCATTTCTGGAAGGCATTTCAATGAAGATACGAAACTGCAGAGGCCACATAGAGAGAGGGAGAGCAGGGAAGAGATAAGGAAGTGTGTGGATGAAAAAATGTTTGAGAAACACTGGGCCAACCCCATTATTTTTGTACTAACTTGGGTTAAGTAACCCTACAGTATGAAAACTTATTGAAAAAATACCACAAAAAGGCAGTAACAAAAAATGGTTAATATATTACTATTGAAAGGAAGATGGCACCTGCTGATTTGCTCTCCTTTTATGTGCAAAGCTGTTTTTTATAATTCCACTTCTGCATGATTCTAGTAGTTTATGAAAGTTTTAATATAGTCTTGAAATATCTTCTAATTGAGATTGATTAAAATGTTTTTCACTGTTTTTGTGTGGTCTCATAGAATACATTTTTGCATTTAGAATTGGTGATTTTTATTGTTACCTGCTACATAGTGTAAGTCGTTGATGTAACTTCAATGTGTGCTGGATTAGCTTCTACTGTTAACATTCCTTTTTATTTCCAGTTGCTGGAATTATTGCAGCTGATTTTGCCCCAGGCACAGTTCACTAGGGAGTTGGTACCTGGGGTTCTGTTGATATCCCTGTCACTGGCAAGGTAAGGAGAGGTTGACTTGCATTCGCTATGAGTAGCAGGCTAGAAATAAATCATTTTAATATGCTTTCTGAAGATAAAAAATTAGGAGGGGCAGTGGGTGTCTTGCTGATTATTTATATGCACTCCAGTAGTAACTGGGAACCTTGACTGTGGTTTTTGAAACAATATTCTTTCTTACTGATGTGTTGAGAAACAAGTGCTCACACACTGAAGGAACTAACCTATTTCAAAGGGAGTATTTTCTGTATGACAAATCAAAATGATTTTTTTTCCTTTGGAAAAAAAAAAAAGAAAAAGCTCTCCTAAATGAATCTCTGTAACAAAGAAAATCTACCACAGAAGTACAAAGTTTTAGCTTCTTCTCCATTCAACAAGTTTCTTATGTGGCACCTCAAAGCTGGTTCATGAAAAGCTTGTGTGCCACGTGTCCGTTTAATTGTTTGTTTTGTTGCTGGCTCTGATGATGTTGGATCAATAAAATAACTTGACTTTCAGAAACGCTTACTAGTTCCTTTTTTTTCCTAATAGCATGGAAGGAGTTACACAGCTGAATGACATTTGTTTAGACAGTCGTGTAATATGAATATCTTTCAAAAGAAGCAAGCACTGAAAATGAGCTCTTTTTAAAAAGGATTCCGTTTTGACAAGTCTGTGCTTAGTGTTTGAATACTCGTGAAATGATTTCCTTGCAACAATGCCATATTTAGCACACTAATAAAAGAGAGGAAGGAAAGTGGATCTTTGATAAGCTAATTATTTTTGGAACTTGCATCAGAGTTTAGTAAATCAGCATGCTGCATCTGCAGTGCTAACCAAACTAATCTAAAATACTTGCCTCCCTGTGGAGGTATAGAAATGTCATAGTCCGTGGAGACCTGCACTGCATTTATGCAGGTCTGCCTTTTCTGTCATAGATTCAACAGACCTTTCCAGAGAAGAACTACAGTACTTTAAACAACCTTAACATGGGGTTTAAAGAGATTAATGAATATCAGCCTTGTACTAAATAAATCTTTATCACTTGCTTTACCTACTGCAGTAATTGCCTCTGTGCAGTGGAACCCATTCAGTCTGTCAGCTTGCCATTAATCTCAAAAACATCTTTAACAAAAGAATCTACCTTATCTTCATTTTGCTTGTGTCTGTGTTTGTATGTGAGCTCTGGCACTTAATCAGGTCATCAAAGTACTATATATGAATCTGTTTAGTGCTATGAACGTTATATGTTTGAGGAATTCCGACCTCATGTAAAAGATTATAAATTAACAAAAAAACCCCAGGGCTTCCAAATCTGTTTATTACAAATATGTACCCACCCCTGTCACCAAATAAAATGTGTTAAGAGACATGAGGGCCATGACTGTGCTATGTGAGGTTTATGCAAGCAAACAATATGTGTGTCTTGCCTGTGAAAGCATCCTCACTGTCCCTCCCACCCAAATAGCAATAATTTGGGTCATACCACAGATAGCTTTGTGTGCATTTGTGTGTGTTTATGTTTACAGATTATGGTTTCAAAACTGATTTTTGTTTACCTGTGTGATAAAGCCCCTCTTTTAATATGGCTATCAAGTTATAATGGAGAATCAAACTGCTGTGATATGTAATTAATGCACATATTTTATACCTGCTTCATAATGCAAACAATTTAATTTTTTATTTAGCCCTAATGTTACAACGAAATTAATTATGTGCTTCCATGTGAATTTAAATGTCTTTAAATTATTTTTGAATTTTAAAAAAAGGACTTATTGATTTAGTATTTCTGGAGTATTTTCTAACTCTTAGGAAAGGACTATCTGCTTTCTGAGCTCACAGATAAACATATAACCAGAAGTCAGGTATTTTTTTGTTTTTATATATATAATTTTATATATTATATATAAAAAGTAAGGATAAGTTATTGAAATGGATTAGGTTCTCCCTGGAAAGAATAGAAGTTTAGAAGGAATATAATTCTGTGTGTGGAAGGGGCCTTGCAGATTTATTCAGACAGTTCATATCTGCACAGATAATTGTGTAGCAAAAATTAAGTAAGAGCATGAAAAGACGAAGATTGAGTACATAGACTGGAACATGAACTTTAACATGAGTCCAAAATCTGGTAGTCTTACATCGGCTTAAATTAGGTGCTATTTTGGATTCCTTCCCAATAGGTAGGATTCAGATGAGGGTGTGATGTACTCATTAACTTCATCAAGGGAGATGATTAACAGCTGCATTTGAGCTGTTTAACCTCAAAGGCTAGGTAGGAAGATGACCAAGACCTAAAAAAAATAAATTTGCTGGGCATAAAGCTCCCTGTGGATTGAAATATCTGCTGTAAATGTTGCTGAACTAATAAGTGAATGTTGAAGTCAGCAAGAATGGAGAAGTACTTTGTAATTTATTAAAAATTAACGTATTTAGCTTAGGTTTTCCAAATGGAGGCTCCTAGGGGTGCTTGTTTCATATTTTGAGTGTTGCTCATGGCTAGCTGCTGCTGAAGCTGTGTGTACAGTGCAGGCCATGGCTCTGTTGGGTAGCAAGGAGGTGGGAACCGTCGGTGTGGTGTGATGCAGTGTGACTGGGGAGGGCTGCCAGCATTGTGTGTCTGCATGGTGCCATACAGATGCAGTCCCAAACCAGCACGGGTGTGCCAGCACGGCACTGAGCCCCACGGGCACCGCGCTGCCTCGCACAGGGCACGGTGCTGCTCTTGTCTCGTGCTTGGACCCAGCTTGTTCTGTGCTCATTTGAAGACTTCGTCCTCCCTTGCAGAGCTTAGACCTGATCTATGCAACACCACACTTAAAGTTAGAAGACCTGGGTCCTGTGTTTGACCTTGGGCATGTTTCTCATAGCATGACAGTTCTGCCCTTCACTGCCTTTCTTTAAGCACATTGACACAGGTCTGGAAACCATTATGTAGAAATATTAAGTAATATCATTGCTAAACACTAGAGGATATCCCCGACTTCTGTTTTGCCTTTGCATACCACATTTCTTAAAATCTTTAAGGAAAATACATTTCTTAGTAAAAATAGCTTCAGTGAATAAGTAAGGCAGTATATCCTCGGTTATCCTGGAATTTCAAATAACTTGAGACTGGATAATCGAGGCTAATCTGTACATTTATTTGAACAGTTTTGATTAAGGGGTAGGTCTGTTCAGCAGAAAAACCACAAGTGAGAATTTGCCCTTTACATTTAGATTATTATTTTTATGCTGTTTCTTGACCTTTCAGTGCTGTGTTTGGTGCTTGTGGTTGCTAAGCACATTTAGCTCCTTCTTTAAAAATCAGTCACAAGCCACTGATGGGTTTGAGACTGTATTCAAGAGCTCACAGAAAGCTTGTTTTCTGTTGTGGTTTTTTTTTTCCCTCGCATTTGCAGCTGTCCTCACGTATTCTCTTGCTGCTCAGCTGCTAAGACCATGACCCAGCTGATGCTGTAATGCTTCTTCCTTTTCCTCCTTTGACCCGCTGTTTTCAGAGTTTCCTTGGAGTCCTGCGTGTGAACCACTCATACTGCAGCTTGATGCCTCTGCATGGAGCTGCTGGTTTTGCCCTTGCTCTACAGCTGACCTTGCAAGGTCTTTCTTTCACAGTAAAAGGCTTGAAGACCACACTCCTATAGAAGTGTTTATCCTGAGAGCTGTTGTTCACGTGTCAGTAACAACTGCAATAAACGCGTGGCTTTACAAATCTATACCAGCAAAGCAGAAACACTTTTACATGATGCCAGAATTATAGCTATTTATGCAAACAACTTTTCCTAAGTATTTACCCCACACTGCAGACCAGGAACTTTTCAGTACACAAGTCTTTTTATAGACTGTTTTTCAATTTCTGACATATTGGCTGGATGTTTGAACTAGGAGATGGCTAGTAATAGCTGAAAAAATTTGGCCAAAACTCTTGAACTGTGTTCCAGAGGGTTATTATGGTTTGGTCTACTTAATAATGTGCTCGCTTCAGAGCTTCCACTGACATGTTCTTGCAGGAATGCAAGAACATCAGATGCTCTTGGGCTGTAAAACTCAAAGACAGACAAGGGCAGAGACTTCTCTAGCTTTAGTCAATGAAGACACTGGAAGGAAAGGGTGAAAAGTAATTACTTCCAGAGTTCAGCCTGAGAAAAAAATTGTTGGGAAGAGTGCAGGATGCAGAGGGTGGGATGAGAATGACGTAGTCAAACCACAGGCATGCTAGAAAATCCTACCTTGAGCTTCCCACAACAACCAGCATTTAATTGTGCTGTTTTGGAAAAGGTTTTTCAATTTCTCCACTGCGAAATATGTTTAAACTGGTGTGATTGTCATATCTCTCTTCAGTCTTACTCTTTCTGCCTAGTTCTGTTCTTGATTTAGGGATGTGGTGAGTGCTTTTTCAACTACCAGCAGACACGACATGAGGAGACTTTGCTAGTCCTGCTGATGTAGGTCACAACTCCCAGAGGTATCTAAGGCAAGGACCACTAATTTAGGGTTCCAGGATGAGTTAGTGATACAAATGATGATACGAATTTAGATACAAATCTAGTGATTAGAAGCCATATCTGGTTTTCTAGTAATTCCACATGTGTTTTCAGTTATGAGAGACTCTTGGATGTCCTGAGCACTGACACTTTTCTGAGTAGCTTCCCTGTTTTGGTGTAAACCAGCAGTCATTTCTTGTAAGCTGACAAGTTCTGCTCTAGCCACTTAAAATCACGGATGGTATTGCTCTGTGTTGCAGTTCTCAATTACCTTGTTTCTAAACTATGGCTAATAGAAGCTCAGGTTGAATGTTATTTGTAGATGCATTTACTATTGACATATGGTCTTCTAAGATTTTTATAGCACATCATTCAGCCATTCGTGTTTCTTGAAGAAGCTTCTCCCTTATGTGAAGAATGTTCTATGGTTCTGATAGAGTCTCAACAGCATCTTTTTATTTTGGTAGTTGTATTTTCATCTTCTACTACAGTGATTGCTACCTATTTTTATGGGTGTAGGGGGAAGCAGTGCTGTCAATATTTGCAGGACAGCTAAAATATATGAATATTTCCCATTTCTTTTTTTGTAGCTCTGTTATTTTACCAAAAATCAATTTAGTCTTCAGTTTTCAAGGTGTTGTTTTAAGAATTGTGCGTTCCCTTTTCAGGCTTGATTTTACTTTCTCACCACTCATTTTCTCATGCTTTTTGGGGAAGAATAAGAAGCTGGGAACTCTGACACCTGTCCTGCACAGAGACTGGGCTATATAAAGGGTATGAGCCTGGAAGCATCTCTCATCAGTGTCCTGGACCTTCAGTGCCTCAGGATACTTGCTAGGTTCTGTGTCTCGTTCAACCTTTTTGTAGCTCTGTAAGACTTACGCTTTCTTTATTGCTGCAAGTAGTGATTTCCAAATACAAAAAGTTCTAGTAGCCTACTAGTCAAGCAGGTAAAATTAACGTAGAAGGAAAATGTACTTTTTCTCTGGTTAAACTCTTTGATGGTTTTAAGGAAGGCTTTTTGAGGAGTGCCTTACTCTTGCATACCAAGTTACAAAATTTCCCAATGTTAATCCTGTTGCTTTATATTCTCAAAGTATTAAGTTACCAAAGAGATGATTTCTTTCAGACAGGTCCTGTTTTGTCATTTTGAAGTTCAAATATTAATACCTTTTTCTGTATCACACCGTGCGGGTCAGACTTCATGGAGAATCAGAAACTGTGTGCATTGATGAAATCACGTTATTTTGTGTACTTGAGATGCTTCTATTTTTGAGCCCTGTATGTCTGACAATAATGACTGGCACTGTCCTTACAATGTAAAGGGACAAATACTGGCAAGTTGCTTGACAAAGGCATTTAGTGTAGTTCTCAAAGCATTACAGCAAAACTTTGAAATTAAGCTTTCTTGAGCATAATTAAAGGAGCAGGTTTGGAGTCAGTTAAAGACCATATCCACATGTAGGAAGCAATGCAGAACAATGTACAGTGGAAAGATGTCACTCTTTGTTCTTGGCTTTTCCAAGGCTCCTATGTGGAAAAAGATGAATTAGAATTAGTATGAATGGATGAAAATAGGTTTTTAAAATATTTTCTTTCTTTGTCTCTTAAGGCACTGCTTCCATCTACAGCTTTCTTCCAAAATTTGAAATGAATGAAATCTCTTTCAACTTTAATAAAATTAGAAGTGCTATGAGAAGCCTTTGGGACAGGGAATTTTCACATATATTTTTTAATGAATGACGTTCTCCAGCTGGCCCTATACCCTGCCTAACATTCTGCACAGCCTTAGAAATTTTGGTTCTGTATGCTTTATTTGCCATGGATATTTGCATCATTGAGTGTATTTTTAGAGACTCTATTGAGAATAAAATTTTATTAACTCGTTGAGGATATATTATTTTTTATGCAATTATTTTCCACTTCAGAAAGATTTTGTGTAATATTGCAAATCAGGTTTAAGCTAAAATATGCACAGTGGAATTTAAGATCCTTGTTTCCTAAATGATGATGATAGCATTAATTAACCTGCTGTTTACTAAGGAGTCTCAGTCCCTTATAGACTATTTAATAGAGGGCCTTGTCCGTGATGTGTAGGTGCTACTTACAGCAGCCCAGTGCAAAATCCTTTCTGGATCTGGGAGCACACAGCTGTCCATGCCTGTGGCCCCTTGGTCAGCCTGGAGAGCTTGGGCTTGTCCCTGAACCAGACACTCACTGCAGAGTCCCTTCTGGGCAAGGATGCCAAGGGATGGTTTCTGTTGTTAAACAAATGTATGTTGTGTGTGCTTTGTAATAAAGGGGAGGATGGTTTTTGGAAAAAACTGGCTGATGACACTTCAAAAGTTTCTTGCTCTGGAATATTTTTGGTAGGATTTTTTCCTCCTTTACTTTAAAATAAAGTAGCCTACTTTGATGAATGACAGGTCTTCATCTTTCTTCAAAAAAGAAGTGAAATAGCAGGTTTGTTTCACCTTTCTCTTGAGGGATGTTGCAATATATTCAATAAGTCGCAATGTCATCTTTATACCAGTGGTAGTTTCTTTTTTCAGTGGCCTTGGATTTTCTTTTTTTTTCCCTTCTCATGAGGTTTATGTGGCAACTTATGAAAATATCTGGAAGTCTTCCAATTTGCTTTAATGTCCTGGAAGACTGACCTCAGAAACACTCACCTCAACCCAGAGAGGATGAATTATCACCAAAATGTAAATATTTGTGGGGTTGGTTGGTTTGTTTGTTTTTCCATTGGTTTTTTTCATGCTACTAGATGGTGTTTTTCTTTGAGCTGTTCAAAGTTCAGTTTTGGCAGTTTGCTGTAGGCAGAGGCACTGTGGTCTGTGAAGACACACCAGTACAGATATGCACACCCAGTTTTTGGCATAAGGGATTATGAGCTACCAACTGGTTTTCATCAGCCTACAATTTTCCTGTCAGAGCCTAAAAGAACTGAAAACAATTTTGCTTGTAGAAAAGCTCCGTGCCTGCTTATAATTAACTCTGTGACAGTGGTTTTCACACAAGTCTATTGCTTATTTTATATAAACTTCAAAGGATTTTATAAACATGAAATGTTTAACTACTGGAAAAATAAATAAAATTGAAACTTTGCAACAACTTAGAGGAGATATTTTTTCCAATGTTTTCTGGGAAAATTGGTAACACAAGGTACATCTGGAGATCTGGCCCAGATGAGCTCTCCCACGTTTAAGGCTGTGTGCAGTACAGTCTTTCCACCTCCATTGTGTGCACCAGGTTTTATCGAGGCCAGCGAGAGGAACGGACCTTTGAAGAGCTTTATGCGTCACCTTATTGAGTCGCCTGTATGAGATGCTTTAGGGTTTCTTTCTGTTTGAACAATGCTCGATCCATGTTGTCCTCCAAGCACATTCTCTTGATTTGATCTTCTAACTGCAGCTGCTCCAAGGCCCTTTCTAATATGTGTTCCCTTAATGTATATTTTTGTGACTAAGTGCCTTTCTGTAATAAACTCCTTCTTTCAATGTTTTCTTGCATCACAGGATTCTGGTTTCAAAGTGGAAGATTTAATTATGTTTATGTCAATTTGAATACAAAAGTTCAAATTGCATTACAACTGAGTTTTTGAGAAAATATTTAGGTTATTGGTTCTTAAGGTGTTTTTTATTCCATGAAGTAAGTTATTTCAAATTGTGAAATGACTTTTTTTTTTGTTTATTTGGTTATTAATTAGACATTGACTTAATACTCTACAGAATAAGGAAATACTTTGACATGTGAAAGTAGAAAGTGTTGTAATTTAATGGACAAGAGAAGATTTTTCTTTTAAGATCTTTAGCTATACAATTCCTTATAGCAAAGAGAAACTGAAATTTTGTTGGGTTTTATATCCTTAACATGCCCTTTTATTTTAAATTATTTACACATTGCTATTTTAGCTTGGTTTAAGAGATCTTTACCAGCACAAAACTAATCTCACATGTAGAGAAAAATGGAATCTGTATTAGCATATGCCCTTTAATGTATGCTACTTTATTTGTGGCCACCATATATTTTAGTTACAATTTCTTTACATTACCCTAGAAAATAGGTTTTCCAATTAATAGAATCATATGTTGTTTTCTTTCACTTCATTGTGTTTATTTAGTTGGAGATGTGGGTGCCTGGTCCATACCAGACTTCCTCACACAGAGTAATATTTGTTGCATGGTTTTGAACTGAGGAAAGCCCTGAATGAAATTTGTTCATAGCAGTAATAGTATGTAACTCTTACAGAGGAAAAGAAGAACTTAAATCAGACTCAAAACACACACTGTGAGTTCTGTAACATTTTGTATAATTTTTAGAGTCACTTACAAGATTTATGTTATCCAGAGTGTTCAAGCATATCAGATCTATTGCCGGTTTCCATAGAGAGTTAGATATATTCTGTATGCGTGCAACAGCATTGTGATCATGTGTCATCTTGCTTTTGGCAGTTTTAAAACAGTTTGATTGCAACTGGAGTGTGGTGGTGGGGTTCTCCACTGACGTTAATTGCAGGCAGAAGAGTTGTCTTTAGAATTTTGCTGTGTGTTTGGGCTGCTGATACACAGGACTGAAGGGCTACCCTTGGTACAACCTGTGCTTGCTAGTTGAGATGACTCTTCAACAGCCATCATTCCTCCTGCCTGCATGCCACTTAAATTACCTTCTCAGTCACTAGGTAAGCCTGGCAATTTCCTTATTATTTTCCTTGCTATTATTTTTTTTGGTAAGGATAGGCGAGGCTGAGTGACTTTTGCAGTTGGTAAGGGACATGAAAGGCCTGGTTCTCAACTCTCAGCTCGGCATATTACTGCTGCTGAGTCCAGATTTGACCTGGGACAGGTGAGACATGGACTAAGTGCTCACAGAAATCTCAGTGTTTTGCTACACAGTGTTCTGCACATTCCTTCCCTCTTATTCTTTTAAGTTTCCAAGACCAGATTTTGGAGCACCAAGTTCCTTCAGAAATCAACAGTCTTCTGTTCCTCATACTGCTTCAGGAGTTATATTCCAGCTGCCTGGCTGGTCAGATGCTTCTGTTGCAAAGCTTCCTCTTTATCCTGGTGCCAGGAATGATGGGAAAGGGAGTTGAGGGAAGGGAAGATGCCTTAGCCAGCATCACAGCAGAAGATGTCTCCTCTCCTTAGCCTACTGGAAATGGGTCTGTGCTTGGCCTGTCGCCATGCATGTTTGAGTGGGGCATTATAGCTCTCTCTGCTGAGCTGAACTCATGACTTTAAGGTTTGTTTGGGTTTGTTTTGAAAGACTTGGATGCAGCTGTCTCAAATTTCCACTCAAATATGTTCACTTGGCCTTGCTTGTAATGAGCTGAATTTCATATTGCCTGTACTGCACAGTCAGCTTGCTACACAGAATCTTAACAGCTTTAATAATTCCCCTAACCATCCAATTAGACTAATAATAAAGGCTTAATTACATATCCAGTTAATCATCAGATTTGTTCACTGAATGGCTTTAATTGGTAGATAGAGCTGTTACACTATTCCAGTTTGAAAGCTATCACCCATTTTTGCTCACAGCTATATCCACCCAATTGTTTTTTATGATTGAGACTCAACCAGCACTTATTGAGACAATAAAAAAGCTCTTGAGCAAAGAAACATAACCACCCAGTGCTGTGGGAGCACCCTTCCACCTCGCGGTGCCTGTGTTCCAGCCAGGGCCTCTCTTTGCAGTGCTCTATACTGCCCATATTGAAGGAACTCCAAATAGCAAATGGCTGCTTTACAGGTTTCCAAAAATGAAGATGTTCTGTATTCTGCCCAGGTAGTTCTTTCAAAATGACTGTTAAAGACTCTGGGACCTGGAAGCCCCTTGGCTTTGTAGGATTCAATAATGCACCACCTAAGCCATTTTGAAATAGATACTTCAGTAGCCCTGAGTCTTTTCTTATTATGGAAACATATAAATTGGCTCATCCTGTAAAACCCTTCAGTTTTAAAAATGTAAAACCTAATTGCCTTATGGACATTCAAAGAATGGAGGCGCTTCTCTGGGGAGATTTTGCACTGAACCAAAAGATGACAGAACTAGTTACTGATTAAAAAGAAAAGAAGAGTTAACCTCTTGATGCCAGTTGTCAGGATTTCCCCCACATATATTTCTGCCTGGTTTAATTGCTACTGTATTTCTACACTATACAGATCTTACTTCATTTTCTTCAGGGTTGAATGGGGTAACTGGTTACAGAAATCTCATTGTCCCAGTCATGTTCCCTTCATGCTTTCACATCAAATGTCCTGTACAACTGCAAAATAATTTCCTTCCTTTAACAAGCCTTCCAGCATCCTGAGTTCGGAAGACTCATGTTCAATGTTGAGCTTTAGCTGACAATATTGACCTTTGCCGTATTTCATGAAGGTATCATTTAAAACTACCTTAGTTGGGGGTAGTTGGGGGGAGCAGGGGGAGTCTTCCAATATGTCAAGAATAATTATTCTGCCTTTGCATAAATAATCTGTTATCAGAGGAGAAGAAATGGTGACATTTTTAGAAGGCTCTACACCCTGGGGAAGTAAATGACACATAAAAATGAACTTTCAAAGTCTTGCTCTATAGAAAAAGGAGCAGTGTGTGACAGCAAAAAAAAGTGAATTTCTGTGAATTAGTACAACTCATTATTCTTGCCGTACACACTCGCTGCCTTACATCCTCTGCACTGCCGCTGGAATAGAAAATCAAACTCCCGGCCGCCTCCCTGGCCTCAGTGGCAGCCGCTCTGATTGGATGCCTCCTGCAGCATGGCCGGGAGCATCAAGGAGCTGCGGGCCGGGGAACACGCAGAGCAGCCCTTCTTCAAGTGCGTGTCACATGCTACCTTTAAATAGATGTAAGTGGTTTAGGTTTAACAGGCACCCCAGCTCCCCCTTGCAGCTCATTTAAGTGGGAGGAGGGGTGTACATACAGATCAATAGCCCTTTGACAAACTGTTTCCATAGCTGAATCCTTAAAAAAAAAAAAAAGAATAGAAGATTTCAGAAAATGCACAGATGCTGAACCTCAAGTATGAGAAATTATCCTACTTCAGCAGCCTTGTGTTTAGAGTCCTGGATTTCTGGCTGTTTGGTGCGGGAGCTAGATTTGTTTAGCATGCATATTGCACATAAAGATTAAACAATGTCAGTGAGAGCATAGTGCGTAACCTTTCGATTAACTTCTCTTCAGATAATTAATGTAGTTATTCATAATGTGCTTATGTTCATGATACAGATCTAATACTTTCTGTAACAGAGGCTGGAAAAATCCAGATCTTGCTGATCAAGCCAGAGCTGCTGTGTAATGTCCTCATGCAGCAATTTGCAATATATTGATATCACAACAGCTTCTAGGTGACACCAAAAATAACAGCTGCTGGTCCTGGAAACCTGTGAGTTGCCTCTCTTGAGCTGTAGCATTACTCTGTAACACCATATCTTGGCTCCCTGTGCATCCCCCTTCCCCAGAACTGAGAGTCCTGGCATGGCCTGTCCTTCAGCAGAGGAAGAAAAAGGAGTGCTGAGAAGAGCCCACCAGTTCCCCGCATACTTTTGAGGGCCCGTGGAGCCTTTGGGACTGCTGTGTTGGGTGTCCCCACCTTGCTTGCACTCTTTCTCCTCCTGGCTGGCCACTCAGACATCTCCCTGGCAAAGCACCTGAGCAGAGTTGTGTGTGTGGAGGCTCCTGGCTGTGGAGGAGTGTGGAGAGGACAAGCTCTGCTGGGATACAGGGACTGTGCATGAGGGAGGTGCAGAGCAGGCAGGTGCCTTTCTGTCTGTGCCATGGCAAGGACTTCTAGAACAGGTTTTGACTTCACCTGTGCAAACAACTCTGGGAAAGAAAGAGCCAGTGATGTCTATGCTCATCCACTGCCCTTGAAACTTCATCAACATCTTGTTCACAGAGATTAATAGTATTGTGATGCACAGTGGCTCAAGTCCCCTGAGACTTTCAAGTACCTATTTTTTCGTACACTGATAGCAGCTGATTTTCTGTTTTCCATTATTTTCTTGTTTGCAGCAGCTATTGGCTTTCTTGTTTTTCCTTCCACACATTTAAAGCATCTTCCTTTCCTGTGTTTTAGCTGCTTGATGGCTTCCTATTGAAGGGGCAGTTGCAGATAAGGACTATGCCTGTTTGCACCCTTGCTTTCTCTTGGTGCTGCAGCCTGTAATGACATAAGCTTCTGAGCCATTAAATATTTTTCTTTAGATATGATCTTAGCTTAACAAACTGTTCCAAAAGTTGATAGGGATAAGTATGTAAAATGGATAAAACCAAAGTGCATACTTTTTGTCATTACATTTGAATGTGAAATTTTCAGAGGACACTAAGGACACTTTACAGTAATGAAAGAGTTTTGTGCCGCCAATTTCTTCTGTAAATGAAAAGAACTTGATATAATCTGTGATAAGGGGTATTTTTCTGAGAATCTTCTAGTACTGTAAGTGTCATTAGCCTTTTTTATGACTCATATTATGAAAGGGACAGAAACAAAAAGAATTTCATCATCATTAGAGAATTCTTTCTAGGGTTACTGCTTTTTCTGCAGACTGCATTAGAGACAACTCAAGGCCCATTTCTTGCCTTGGTGAAGGCCAGTGCTGCCTTCTGAACTGTAGGACCTTCACTGTCATTTCCAGACAAAATCATTTTGCCTGCTTAAACTTTTAAGGGCTTTTTAAAAAACAGGACCTTATCAGCTCTGGTTATTTGTGTCTGCCATACCCCATTCACTGTAATCAGGCTGAGATTCGTATATCTGTCCCTGCCATTATGCAGTGTAACACATTGCTTACAACCATATCAGGGATCTTCCTGGTTTATGATGGTTCATTAAGTGCATACAATTAAGCATCTGTTCAAACTAAAATGTTAAACTTTATGGCATTTCCATTGACAACCAAGTGTGTTCAGTACAAATGCCACATTTCAGTACTTGACTTTTCAATATTTTATTATGTTGTCTTGAAATTAACTTTTTACCCTTTTTTTTCTCACCTTTTCAGATTCTGCTTCAAGAGAAATTCTGAAGCTTGTTCTTGCTTCTTCAGAACTGTTTACATTTCTGCCCTGGCCTATCTCTGTGACCTGTCAATTCTTGTTTGCCTCCTCTGTAAATTATATGAGCCTTGAGACCTTTTTCTTTTCACACTCTGCATCAAACATTATTTCTTCCTCCACGTTTATTCAGCTTCATTTAAAACCGTTAAGTGTTCACTTTTATTTTTTTCACCCACAAGAGCAGCAATTAGTTCTTGGAAAGCTCACAAACCTGCAAATTCTACCCTTGCTAAGTGAAGTTGTCTTGTGATCCTATTACAGTGGCTCTTCCTTTTCTCAGTGTGGATCCCTCTGCCTTCCTACTGTTTGTCATGGTCTTGTCAAACATTCAAATGTAAGCTCGTCAGGGAAGGGCTTTATGTTTAAATATGTTTCTTTATAGCTGCTGGTGTGCTGTAAGAATAAATGAATGTTCAAGGTCAGTCTACTAAAGTTTATTTGATGTGCCAAAACTCTTCTGCACTTTGGAGCCACAAGAATGAGCAAATTCAAAGATTTATGTCAAAGCTTTAACTGCCAAATTATGAATGCAATGTAAAACTATTGCAGCAGTGTTCTAACTTTTTCTGGGTGGTCACCTTACCAAAGGGCTGTTAGAGCAGACGATGGCACATTTTCAGATGCATTTGGGTCACAAGCCTTACTCTGAAAGCCACAGATGGGGCTGTCTGGATCTCACCCAGTCTACCAGGGCTCTGCAGCCTTTAGAGACAGAAATAATGTCTTGGTCATGCATACGTGAAACAAAAATTTGTGACAGATTGCATTGTATGCAATGGTTCTGGTTGTTCATAGGAGATTGTTCATAGGGTTAAGGAACCTATAGAATCCACAAGAAAAAGCTGAAAAACATGCTTATAATATGTGTCATGAAAAATGAGAGCAATCGGATCTGACGACCATTTAGGCATATTCCAGTAACACATGAACACTATGTTTCAAAGATGTACCTTTGGGTCTGTTTTGTGCCAGTCTGGAGCATAAAAGAAAAAAAGGTACTTCTGCTGATGGATTCAGTAGTTGAAGACAGAAGTAAATAAACTGAGCTATGTACCAAAGATGTTCAGTGGAATGAATTCATCCAGCTTCTCAAGTTGCTCAATAGCAGCTGTCTTAGTGCTAGTCTCAGTTTTGAATATCAAATACCGGTTGTGTTCAGCTTTCTCTACCTGTTACTGTGCTGGCTGCAGAATAACTTTGGTTTTTTCCATCCAAATCCATTCTAATAAAAATATATTAATTAAAATGCTGTTGCTAGTGAAAGAGACAGTCACTGTTAAGCTTTTTTAACCGCCTGCCTATGTTGAGTTGATATGTCATGGAAATTGGCTTCTACAGGAACTTTTGAATATGTTTCTCATTTAAAATCATTCTGCTCCTCACCCTGGATTTCTTGGGAGAAACAGAATATTTGTCAATCAGTGTTAGCACAAACATTACCCTACAAAACCAGATATTGGTCATATAAGGGGAAGAACCCAGAAGACTTGGAAAGCAGGGGTTTGTTCACATAAACATCTAAAAAGCAAGTGCAATCCAGGTGACCTGAAGCTTCTGAACATCTTTCAACACTGTACATGGTGATGTCTGTTACTTGTTCCCACAAGTCCCAGCATTTCATTACTCTTGTTCTCTCTTTGTGTGAAAGCAGCTGTGTTCACTACGTCAGCCTTCTGGGAGACATGGCTAAACAGGAAGTAAATCCTTTTCTTCCTTTCTTCTCTTATCTTTTCGATGATCAGACTTTAGTTCCCTTCTTTTCTCCCTGAGGAGTTTTGTTACTCATTTTCCATTTTCATCCCTCTGCCCAGTGGTAGCTGTAGCCCAAGATTGTGAGCGGGTGACATTTGGGACAGACTGTGCCTGTTCAGTTGTCTGCTTCCTCTCCCCGGCGCCTTTGGGCTGCTGTGCCCCTGCTCCTCCTCCTTGGGGCCTGTAGGCAGGGCCAGGGCCATGGATCAGTGGCTGCCCAGGCAAACTGCTTCGCCTCTCTCCGACATCAGCAGCCAGAAATGTCTCTCTAGTATCAAGAAGGAAATAAAGATCTCTAAAACTGTGGCAACTCTAACAACGTTTTGTGAAAGGCAGAAATGAGGAAGCATCACCGCGAAGTCTTAAGTTGCTTTCCATAGTGTTTGTTTTCCTAAATTAGAGTTTCAGAGATTATCTCAGAAGTATGTTCATGTGAAATTAAATTTAAAATATCAGGGTTAAATTCAGCATCCACTAGAAGAAAATATTGCAGAAGCAGGCTAATATTTTAAAAATTCCTACTTATTTGTAATATTAGCTTTTTAGGCTCTTTAACAAGGGATATGATTTGCCAACTCTGTATATTTCTGTTGAGTCCTGTCTTAAGACTGAGGGATTTTCAGTCCAGGCACCCATTTAGAGAAATGAACTGGCATCACAACATTTGTTGTTTGGGGATGACATTCGTCACTGTGTATTGGTGATGTGTGAAAGACTCTTTTCTGCATACAGGTTTTATTTGAAATCTGATGAGTCTTGAGAGCTAATCAATTGCTGTCCAAAATTTCTTTGTCTGAAAAGATACTCTTGTGATTATGTTTGTTGAAAAATATCAATGGAGCACTACAGCAGTAGGCACCATGTAAATCAAGTGGGTGCTGCCAAACCATGTAGTCAGAGGTGCTCTTGTTTGAGATACAGTTTTTAATGCAGAATTAGGATTAGCCTGTGCAGAAGCCAGGTCTGATAAGCCCCCTGGAGTCTTCAAAATAAAGTCACAGAATTTTTTAATATATTGTCTATGGCTCTAAACTATGAACAATGAAATAGATTTGCATTTGTTTTAATTTTAGTTTTATTTTCTCACCACTGTGGTGGTGAGCATTTGATGGACTCAAAGTCATTCGCTTGCATTTTGCAATTCTTATCTCCTTTATTTGTCTTCCATTATGGAGTCTTTCTATCAAATAGGCAGTTGAGGGTCCCTGCTGCTGCTTAACCTGAGCACAGTATGTTTCTGATTGACATCAACCAGAGAGTTCCCAGTGCTGCTTACTTGGACTGAGAGAACAGGCTAAAGCCCTTCTGCACTCACAAAATCCATCCTGAGAAATTTGAATAGCTAAAATGGAAGCTCAGTTATTTTCTAGGGGAATTACTGCTCATGTATAACTGGGAAGGGGGGAGAAAATAATGTAGCGAGGAAAGCCTTCAGATAGAGAGAAAGTAGGTGATAAAAATAGGGCATTTCCCTGACTGAATTTCCAGGCTATACAGCGAGAGGTTTCACTCCTCCTTTTTTTGACCTTAAAAAAAAAATAAAAGGGGAGGGAAGGTTGTTGGTACATCAAAACAATATTGGAGGTTTCTTAATAGATTGAAGCACTGCCCAAAAGCATTGGATTTGATTTTGCTGCTGTTGATTGCACTGGAACTGGATGCAGTAGTCTTTAAAGCATTCTGTGATTCTAAGGCATGTAATGAGATAGTCCCCATCACAGCTCCCACGAACCTGTAGCTAGTTAGAAAGCTGGCACTCTAATTACCTAGCAATAGATCCCCCCTTCTTGCTACTATCAACTTGATCTAAACTAGGCTTACAATGTAAAAGTAGTTCTGAGATTACTGCACTTATTAAATATAACGCTAAAAAATCCATAACCAGTTGTATCAGTAAATTAAAAATATTGATTTTTCTCATGAGATGAAAAGTGTGCAAATATACTGTGAAAAAGAATGTGCATGCAGTAGAAATATGTTTGTGTACGACATAATTTGTGTCTGTAATAGAAAATTGTGTAATGTCCAGTGATTTCAGCTATAAGTGAGCCCCATCTGCTGGTGATGTAAAGAAACAACTGAAGTTGTAACTGCAGGGTAAAGAGTCACAAAAAACTCTGAAACTCTTTGCAAAAGATCAAAGCCTTAAGTATATAAATTATATATATGCATCTAGGTGCAATCTAATCATGACACTTCTTTAAAACACTCAGCTCTGCAGCACAAACTAATCACTATATCTTAATAAAGAATGAAAAAAGTATTTTTGGAAAGTTTGTAGACAGGTTGAGGTTTTTTCCTTTGTGAAGATTGAATTTTAATGCAAATGCTTATGGTGTTCTAACTTTTTCACGTTTCTGATTAAAATAAACATCAACAGTTTCTTCAGCTTAGAAAAACAATATTGAATTGGCTTTTGTTTGTGGAATCAAACACTTCCTGGAAAAAACTTAATTATCACAAGCTCCTGTGGTTTTGCTGTGCAAGATAGTAGCAGTGCACCAGCTAATGAGAACGAGGAGAATAATTAGAAAGGAAGTTCTGACAGCCTCTGTGTGTGTGAGATTCAAGTTGGGCATTTCCGTCATATTTCTGCTCTGGTGTTGGTTGAGGTCGATTTGCATTCAAGGCTCGTAGTGGTTGCTAAAGAGTTAAGGGCTGTCACAGCAGTGTCTGTTTTGGTGTGACCCAGGGGTGGGTTTTGGTAAATGTTGTGGTTTTCACCTTTGCACGGACTCCCCATCACAGCAAAAGCTCGGTGAGGTGCAGCTCCTGGGAGCTCTGTCCCATAGCTGCAGTGGGCTGAGCTGGCACAGACCTGCTGGGGCAGCCTGGAGAAAGGGGACAGGTGGGGACTGCTGGGGTGGCACCATGAGCCCACTGTGACCCTTGCCACACACCCACACCGGCTGGATTAGGTCCCAAAGGCCTTTTCTTGCTCGTAGACTGAAACCAGGCGCTCTCTCTGTAGGCAGGTTTTGGAGCACAGCCTGTCAACTCAGCTAGGTCAGCCCATTCCTGTCTTAATCCAGTGGATGAGCAAGGTTGGAATGGATATAGAAACAAACCTCAGGTGTATGAGGTTTAGGAGTTCCTGTGCTCCAGCTTCTCCAGCTGCACAAAGAGCTGAGTTGAAATTAAGCATCCAAAATAATCAGTTTCAGTTCTTTATTATTCCACTGCTGGGGGGTTAATTCTTATTCATTTCTCCAACTGCGCATATTTTTATATCCATCTTCAAGTTCAGATGTTTATAGCTCCATATGTCCTGTACAGCTTTGTATGACCCACATTGGCTTTAGTGCTACCTAATGTAAAACTAATTTATTTTGTGCTTTCATAAATGTGATTGGAAAGTTTATCACCATTATGAGTGCTCAAGTATTTGCAGGTAGTTGGTTCTGTTGTGACACAGGCCAGGGAGTGCCCGTACTGTGTTGGTGTGTTCATCACTGGGATGAAGGGCGGGTGCTGTGGGGGCCTTCCCCCTCCTCAATGGGGCTGGGTCTTGCTGTTAGTTCACCAGTATAAGTTAACATTGCACTCGTGGTTTTGCTTGTTTCAATATGGCATCCTTTTTTCTGAATCTGAATATTTCAGTGTTTTTCTTTTCTCTTGTGTTTACCCCGATGTTTTAGACAGAACTGCAGGGGGAGAGCTGAATTCCTGTAGCAAAGGGGAAATGGATGTTATACACTAGTCAGTTCTGTATAAAAAGTTTGGAAAATTTGCTCAGCATACAGTGTTAATCAGTAATGTGCCAGTTGCTTTTTTTTTGATCTTCCATTACATTTCTGATTGCTCTTGCTAAATCACATTCTTCTTTTCTAATTTTTGTTAATGGCTTGCATGGCTTTCAGCTTTTCCTATTAATTATAACACCAACTTGAGGATCTCTTTCAGTGCACTCTGCATTCTGCTGAAAAACTTGGAAGGGGTTTTCTGTTTGAGGACATCTTAAAAGGCTGAGAAATGGAGTTATGGCTAAGTTAAAGTTGAGTTATGGCTTTCGCATCCCCACTTGAACTAATATTTAGACCATTTAATGCTGTCTGGTGCTGTGAATTTGCTGTGAATCTCTGCAGAGAAGCTATTTCGTGCAGCTTTGTGTATGGGGATTTTATGAGATCCTTCTTTTCCCTTCAGCACTACCTTCCTGCACTGTACAAATTGTGTAAACTTAACCCTTTTCCCACTTTGCTGGAGGGCTGTGGAGGCTGTGATTTCAATTCTGACTAGGCTGAGTGAAATGATTTCACACTGCATTTCTCACAGAGACTAGGTTCCATGTCAGTACTTACTGCTCTCTTTTGACCTTGCCAACACAATTGCAATGAAAATGGAAGTTTTTTGGTGTTGTTTAAATAATGGAATTGCTTATGAACTGTTAATTGCGGTGGCTACAACTGTGCAGTCAAAGCTGCTTTTCATTAAGATTTTAGGTCTCCAAACTAAAAAATAATACCAGTGTCTCTCCTAAGGGTCAAAGTTGACCACTTCTGGTTGTGACTTAAATAAATGCATCAGTGGTGTGTTAAGTTTTAGTTTGCCTTTGAATCGATAATTGATAGCAGTTGAAATTGGAGCTGCTCTTTGTAACAGCAAAGAGCTGAGAAATGCCAGGTGGTTGTAACCCATGGCCAGGAGAAAATTTGAAAGTGGAGAGGAAGGAGGACAGAAGGAACTAATGTTGCTTTGCAGAGGCAACTGCCATATATTTCAAGCAGCATCAGTAATTTTATGGGTGGGTAGCAGTAGGGTGGGTGCAATCAAGTCTGAGAGAAGTAAAAACTAATTAAATGATGGATGGAATGTTAGCAGGAAAAGAACTAGACTGAGGGAAAGGGAAGGTGTGATTTGGGAAATCTTATACAAAATATTTAAACTGGAAGCTCTGTCTCATCTTTGAGGCAGGATAAATTATGCTTTGATAGAATAAGATTTTTGATAACAATGGAAATGTTACTGAAGCATTAACAGACCACAAACCTCACTGATGGCTTATAATGGGCACTGACATTTGAATAAAGCACCTTTACATAAGTCTTTGTCTTAGAGGATTTTGAGTATGGCCAGAAAGAGTTTATAAAAACTTTGACATCTTATGCAGCACTGCATACAGAGGGATGGCTGAGTTTGGCTGTTTGCCCTTGTGTACTCCTTAGCTTTTCTGAATTGTTCCCTACAAGATGATTTTCATCAAAACTGTATTATGTGGGAAAATGTGAGTTTTGTTGAAATTGAAAATTCCCACAAACCCATATATTTTTGATGGTGGTTGTTTGGCTTTTTATAGGGGGAAAAAAGAAATATAAACAAATTCCAATTTTTTTCTGATTTCAAATTTGCTACAATTTCAAGAAATATTATTTTTAAATGCATGGGGTAAATAGAAAACAGACTTACAAAAAGTATTTCTAATTTTGGCTAGTTATATCATATCCCAACCTAGATGAACATTGCCCTTTTTCAATAATTATTATGGTTCGAAAACCTGTTGAAAATTTAGTTTGTAAGAATAATATTTTCCAAATACATATTTTATCAGCTTCTCATTCTGATTAAAGGAATTATTACAGAGCCCCATAGAAATGGACTGAGACGTGATCACTCTTAAAATAACAGAGCAATCAAAACATGAGTTTCTTTCAAGGCTCAAAAGAGATGTGAATTCATTTAATATGTTGTCACAACTTCAGATAATTAAAAGCTGATCTAATGACAGCAAATGCCAGTTGAGAGAATTTAAGCTCTTGGAGTCATACTAGGTATTGAGAAGAGAGTAGTTTTGGTTTTGACTCAAGCAGTGTTAATACTGCTCTGAGATAGGTCCAGATATCTGCACTCAAGAAAATGCAATGAGGCGTCTTGCAAGTAGTTTTCAATTTTTGCTTTGCTCTTTCAAACACAGTTGTCACTAACTGGTTTCATATTGCCTCATTAGAGACATTTCTTGAGTTGTGTGCTGTAGGCACACACATCCTTCTTTAATAAAAATAATTTCAAGTTGATGACTGCCTACGGCATGCTCAGCAGTATTTGGAGAAAAAGGTAACCTATTAATATGCCTGGATTGAATTATTGGTGCTTGAAAATGCTGGGTTATATTTTTATATTATTTTAGTATGTGTAGTCTGATCACTAAAAAAACCCCAAAAGCCTGCAACATTTCCTAGTTGACCAAAAGAGAAGAAGAAGTAAAGGAAAAGGAAAACCTCCCATAAATAAAAAGGGAAACATTTTGTCAACAGAGTATTTGGCATCTTCTTAAAAAAAAAAAAAAAGAGCCAAAACCTTCTAACATGTAATTCCTTGATTTCTTTCTAATAAATGACCTTTCTTGGCAGGTAAAAATCCTGTACAGGCTCTTTAGATTTAAGACCATAGTGACAACACTATTAAGGGAAACAATTTTCAACCATCTGGAAAGTGTTCTCACTGCATCCCATGTGTACCCCAAGAGCACAGGGCGTGAGCAGAGGCTGGGCAAGCACAGGGCCAGAGCTCCCTCTCCATGGCTCTGCTGCAGCAGGAAGCATCACTGATCAGGCCAGGTCATCATGGGGCCTTCCTAAGATTCATGAGCTGGCAAGGATTGAGAAACTGGTTGGTTTGATGGTTTCAGTTTAATCTTTGCAGGAGCTCATGTGCTTACATTTTTTCTCCCACTAGATGTTCTTTAGGGTTCCATTCTAACCTAAATTATTCAGTGTTTCTAAGATTTTAAAAGCTCTCCCTGAAAATACAGGTGTGCTTCTGCCATTGGAGGGGAAGTGGCGGAACAAGAGGACACAAATTGCTCAAAAGAAAAATTGGCACACTGCACCAATCCTTCACTTTTTTTTATTGTCAAGATGATACTGTATCATATATTTAAAGTTCCTTCACTGATAAATTAAATATTGTTATGGCATTCTAAAGAATTAATAGATTCCTGTTCCAGTAGTGCTGAATTTGGTCCCAAAATTCAAGTTATCAAATGTAAAATTAACTGCGTGGTCTGCGTTATGTGGATTGACATCAGTCTCAAAGACTTCTCTAGATTTATAACACCAAGCAGTAGGAATATCTACTAATACTTCTGATAGTTGTAATAATTTCTCATTATCATTTATCATCATCTTGCAATGAAGTAGCTGAATGGAAGCAACCCCATATAGCTGCTGCCATTAAAAGATCATTTGCCAGCAGCAGCACATGGCACTGTGTGGGTTGGTTCCCGAGCTAACTCCAGAAGCTAAATACAGTAGCTCATGTGACACCATGAGCTCAGTTAGGAGCTCATGAGTTGTTAATGACACCTGTTATACCTTTTTATTTTCCACTATAAATCTTTGAGATGTTCTACTTGTACAGAAACCATAGTCTAATCTGCAGCTCAGTAATCCTCCAGGTCAGATTGCAGGCTTTGGTTAAATTTGTCTTCTCTGCACACCCTTTCAGAGGTACTCTTCCAGCTTTCATCAGCTGGAGATGCAGGCTTGTTCATGCCTAGGAAGCTGAGGAGACGACAGCTTCTCTCCCACTTCTGGTAACTTTTGCAAGGAAGGAAACATTGCTGTAGCTTCTTGGTTGGGTAAGCTACTCTTATCCATGTTCAAACTAGTTGATGCTGCTGGCCATCCTGGAGATGCAGGCCATTTGGGACACAATGTGAGAGCTGCTTTCTGGGCCACTGGAAATGGTATTGGAAACTGGTGGTGTAGAGGAGTTTGTTTCTGTTGCAGGGGGAAGAATCACTGGAGTAATTTTGTTGTGCGTGTGTGTGTAGAATAGAAATCAATATGTTTCTCTCTTGGTACTGTTTGTCTTTTACTTCTATAGTGACTAAATCACTTGAAATTTGTGACTATTTATTTAGTTTCATAATCCCCTTGTGTGTAATTCAGTATCCCCATTTCACAGATAAGGTACTAATTGATTTCTTCGCATTAGGCAGGGAATTTGGCAGAGCAGAGAGTTGAACGCATCTCTCCAGAGCTTGAGATTCCCTCAGTACTTAGTGGGCCATATTCTTTTTCTCTGTGTCCCTCTTTTCCCCCATTTTGTTCCTCTCCTTTTTTTTTTTTTGCCCCCCCAGTTTTGAGAAATGTGCCCTGCACTGTAGAGAGTAGACACAGATAGCCTCTGACTATAAATGTCAGTTTAAAAATGTGACTTAAATAGAAAGCCAGTCTGGATGCACAGAGGATACCACTCCAAGGAGGAGGATGGATAGAAATGGATGCCAAAGGACAGTGACATAGTTCTGCATCAGTTTGCATCACTCGATAGCCTCTGGATCCCTGCTGTTAGGAAGCAGGATTGCATAATAATAAAACAAAGAGCTCTAATACTGGGTCAGTCTTTTTCACCTTAAAAGGCTTGCTTCTTTTCTTGCTATATTTTTTCCAGAACAGCTACTTAGGACAGACAATTATTCAGTGGTTGGTACATGAAAAAAATAAAATTGCCCTTTGTTAAGAGCTACTACTGAGTTATGTGTTCTGTGTGTATTGAAAACTCTGGAGCTTGCTGAGTGTAAATGTTAACTGTGGCCATTGATACAGTGTTCTGATAGATACCAAAATGGAGATTTTCTTCCACTGCTTTTGAAAATATAAAGCAAAAGTTATTTTACTTGCTACCTTTAAGAGAAAACAAAGTTAGGGGAAAAGAATTGCTACTACAGAAGCAATTCACAGTGAAAAATAATGTCACCAACTGAACCCATATAGATGCCATGTATGCCTTGCTTGATGTAGACTAATTTGGACTATGTAATTTTTAAGGCTCCAATACTTTCTAATACTCTATTAGAAATCATTATTTTAGAGTTATAAAACATGTATGCTCTTTTTCCTAAGAGGCCAAAATGGCTACAGGTCTTTCAAGTTAAATACTGTACATAATTAGATAGTTTTAAAAATGTATCTTCTGTACCCAGAAGTGGTGCCAGTCTCTTGACAACACACAAATAAGACAGATAATTTTTTCAGTGTGTATTTACAAAGCTGCCTAGCCTTTCAGTCAATATGTGCTATGGTAGCTTACACAAATATATGCTTTAGTACATTTAAGCTGTAACTTGCAGATGCAAGCATGAGTTGGGAAGCCCTCACTGGAGCTGATACTGCTATTTATGTTCAATTATAAATGTAGAAAGCAGTTTTTGAAACCCTCAAACATATCTGTCTTAACAGCAACTCAAATCTTTTTTTTATAATAACAGTATTTACTTGGGGGATACAGTAGCACAAACACCACCTTTTAAAACTAATAGATGTCTGTACAGGAGTTCTCTTCTGACTCTCTTTTTGGCTGAGGTGATCGTGTTTAACAAGGCAATGAGTCTTTCACAGGTTACCATTTCAGGACAGTCTGTCTATGGAGTTTTTACACATATGTCAGTGCCCTGCTGAGAGGTCTGTTTTTTCTACAGGTGCCAAGCACCACATGTGAAGTGTTCAACTGTAATTAAGTTGTCTGATGTTAATAACAGCTTAGGTGGTTTCAAACATAAATCTGTGCTAACAGGCATGGTGGCTTTTGGGCTGAGGCAAGATGCAAGCTCCCAGCAAAGTTGCAAACATAAAGCACAATTTCAGGACATATCGAATTAGAAAATGTAGAGAAGCTTGAAAAGCCAGCTTGATACAAATCCAAAGCATTTCCTGACCTCTTCCTACTGTTGATTTAAGGAAGAAGGTGTCTTACCAGGTCACAGGTGGGTGATCTGGTTCTGTAGAAAACCATGATGTGGTAGCTGCAAGCTGGATTCCTCTTTGACACCCAGCTTGGTAGATGGGGGTAGCTTGATGCAGGAGAGATGGTGTTTTCTGAACCAGAGAAATGCTTGTTAAATAAAATAATTATTCTCAGTGCCTACAGCATATACACCACATCCCTTTACTTGAAATTCTTCCCTGTGATCAGAGCAAGGGCAATATAAATGGATTGGACAGTCAAGATGTCATGAAGTGTCAGAGCCTTTGTTTTTTTCTGTGTTTAAGTGTTGCATTAGGACACCAGTACAACTGAAAGGTTTTTTCGAGAAAGTGAAGTAGCTTTATTTCTTTCTGTCCATGGAAGAGAAGCTGATTAGCTGATTTTTTGAGAAGCCATCCTTTAATGTATAAGAACAACAGTGGCTTCTTTGTGGGTCACTGGAGTAAGAGGTTTACCATTTACTCTTCTGGTTTGAACCCTTTGCACAGTACTTGAGACTGCTGCTATGATTACTTTTTACTGTGCTTTGCCTGTGTTCTTCTGCCACCAGCCAGTCAGTCAAGCCACTTCAGAAACTTCAAGTTATTGTCTCAGTCACTCTAGTCCTTCCTCTTTTCGGTGCTATGGCTTCTGCTGGATGCGAGTAGCTCTCTGCATCTGCAGAATTCACTGTCTTTTTTTGCTTTGTGGCTTGTGATTTGTCACCATCGTAATTTCAGGTAGATTGGAGGATAAGAAAATAGCCAGAGAAACTGAAGTTGGGATTTGGTCATGAACTAGCACAAAAGATGAAAATCTTGAGAGAGTCTTTTCTCCTGACAAAAAGATTTTCCTGAAAGAACGGAGGAGAGAAGTTTTTTACTGTTTGAGGACATGGATATGTCCTAGGAGCAGACAAGTGGCACAAGGTTTCATTCTGTTTAACTGGTGCAATGTTGTGGGTTTTTGTTCTCCACAGAACCAAGCGGATAAATGGAAGTCAAACCACCACATTTGCTAACATTTTGATTTGAGCTTTATTCACCCTTTGCAGAATGTGCAAAACCAACCTTTGTAACAGTGCTCTAAGAGCAGAAACATGCCAGTGTAGTGAAATACAGCCGTGGAGAAACACAATGTCCCTCCTCTGCTCACGGAAGGGGTGCTGGGTTAATGGAAGCCTTCACTCTGGAATCACTCTGTGTTTGTGAGGAGACCTGTGGGTCCACGCAGACGGTGGGAGCCCTCAGCACGTGTGTCTGTGTCCGTGCTGATGCACAGCTCAGAGCTGCACAGGTTGGGGGGCTTTGGCTGACTGGAGCAGTCTCAGATGCATCGAGTGCCGCGCGTGCATGTGTGTGGGCAATGGGCCCGGGAGCCGGGGGAAGGAGAGCAATTCCTCCTCCCTGCAGTGGATTCATACGGCACAGCGGAGGCCAGAGCGAAGAACTGTTCCCTGGAACCTACCCTGCGCTCCTGCTTCCTTAGCTCCAGGCCATTGCTCCTTGTCCTGCTATCTTCTGAGACCGGAGAATTCCCTTCCTTCATTTATATTATTACCTTGAAGGTATTTATAGACTGTGATTGAGGCCCCCTGAGTCTTCTCTCTTTGAGACTATGTAAGTTTAGTTCCCGAAGTCTCTCCTCACACATCTTACCCTCTAATTCCTCTATTGCCTCTCTGCATTTCTTCTAATATTTTAAACACTTTTCCTAAACTCCAAGCACCTGAGCCAGCTGTAGTGTATTGTTAAGCAGGGCAATGCTATTAATGCCTACTAAATATTCACTTTGCCTGTAACTCATGCAAGACCAGTTCTAGCTTGTGCCCTTGCACAGAGCATTGTATGCTCCCATTCTGCTGCCAAATAGTAAATTCTTCTGCTTTTGTGTATCTTATACAGCAAAGTGCCAGTGCTGTTTAGTTCTACTTTTATAGTTACGTCTCATGCTTTATGCTTTAAGCATTTTTTCTTATTGGTCTCAATTTGCTTTTTATTAAATTTTGTTTCTTTTCTTATTTTTTTTTTATTTGACCTTAGTCATCAGTGTTTTAGGCCATCTGGTGCCTGTCTAAATGTGGACAATATGTAGGATCCACTCTGTATAGATATTCAAAGATGACCCGTGTAATTCATGTCACTTTTCTCAAAACCAAACCGAATATTATCAAAAACACCTGGATATGGTGTCTAAGAATTCACCTGCCAAACCACTGCTTTGACAGCACAAAAGGCTGAAGATAGAGGAATGAATCATTGCATTCTTTAATCTGCTAGGACCTTTATGACAGAAGCTGAATCTTCAATGTAAAGACCTGATTTTCCATTATACTGGTAGGTGTTGGAGTCTTTCTTCCACCAGGATATTAAAAAATATCCTAGTGATATTGAACAGACAGTACTGTGGAGTAGATGCTGCAGGAGAACTGACCCTTTAAGAGGAATGATGGTGAGCACTGAGCTAGGAGATCTTTTATTGATATTTGGCAGGTTTCCAAAAGGGAATGTCCTAAAGGATGCCTAAGGTTGACCGTGTGCAAAGGAGTAACATTCCATCAGGGTGGAGGAAACTATTTTTCCCGGCTGCTACAAACAATCTCCAGAGGTAATGAGAATGTGGATTGACAAACATTTATGGTACCAGCTTTTTGACTTCACCAGTCTGTTGGTCTGTTGTACTTAGATGCTGATCAGTTGATATAGCAGGAATTTCAATTACTGGATTAAAAAATATGCTTTCACTAAATGCTTTTTTCACCTTAATATTTGTCTGTCAGCATGAGCTCATTATCTCCTGGCAAGGTTCTGTTCCATTGACATTATCTCTTAATTATATTAAAATGAAAGACAGAATTTTAATGTTCAAGAATAATTTCTAAAACTATAATTTAGATTTAAACAACTGTGTCAATAAAGCAGAGGGAGGATGCTCTTCAGATTCAGTGTAATTGGATTGGGTCTCTCAATCTTCATAAAAATGGCATGAGTGTTATGATCTCCCCTGAACTTGGTGGCTCCCCTGCCTGAACCTGGAACCTCCTTTGGTGGCTGCAGCAAGCTGACCAAACTGGGCAGCTGGTCCCTGAAGTGGTTTCACTGGAACTTCCCCGGGGCCAGGTATGAAGGGTTGGCCTCTTGGCTCACATAGGGGGCACCTTGCATTACTTTCCATTGCCAATACAAGTCAGAGTAACACACAGATTTTTTTTTTAAAGGGTAACCAGTTTCCAGCAGCTCCTACAATTACAAAATAAATATTTAAGATAGTCACTCCAAGGAATTGAAATATCAAATAGGAACAAAATAGAACAAAATTTGGAATTAAGTTCACCCAAACCAAACAGTGATATTAATTGCTTGGTCAAAGTACAGACCTCTCCTGTAGTTTTATGTACAGGACAGCTGTGATGAAATTTTTTCTTATTCGTGTGTTTTAAATCCTGCTCATTACTGGAAGTATCTGAATGCAGCCACCCTTTTAACTGATGTTAAGTGCAAACAGAAAGGAATTTGTATTCATTTCTCAGAAGAAACGAATGCTACAAGGGTGTACTTGAATTGAGGGTGGGAGCAAATTTACTATTTAAGAACTGGACACGGTCTCATCATTAGGAATGAATTGAGTTTTGCCTGTAAATTAAGGTTGACCAACCAACCTCTCTTTTAGTTGTGAATATTACTATGTTTTCATAATTCCAGAACAAGCCCTTTAAACCAGAGACTAAATTCAGATTACAGATTTGATATTAATTAAATGCACATCTTTCAAAACATTTAGTTCCCCAAGTCAAATGGTTTTCTCCCTTCACAGTCTTGATCTTATCTCTAAGGACAGAATCCCATAATCTGTTTTGTTTAAAATAATATTTATAAGATGTGCAGGGAACAAAGGACATAACTTTGGATTTGCCCCAATAAGTGAAGATTTCACCCTCTGCACAGTTTTAATTAATAGAATTATTTTCTCGGATAATTTTATGTAAAAATACTTTCCTCCAAACTCTCTGCTGTCTGCCATCTCCTTCTGGTTGTGTCTGAAAAAGAAGGGAGGGTGAAAAAGTTTTCAGTGGGGTTTTTTTTTGTTGTTGTTGTTGTTTTTGACAGAAACCATTTTTCTAAACAGCCACCAACTGTGTTTCAACAGTAATGGCTCCAAGTGTTAACGCACACTAATGGACTTAGTTAATATTCTCTGTGAATCAAACTACTTAATTTCCATGCTGGTAAAGGCTGTTTATTTGTAAGTTTAAGGTTAATTCTGCAGTTTGGGTGTTTATAGCATTAGGGCTTCTTACAGTTATTTCTAGCACACCCCTAAGGATTTTAGTCTAATATTGATATATCTTTCATTGGAAATGTGTTCTTAGTGTTCAGCATAGGCAGGCCCTATGTAACTAAAAATCCTGATTAGGTGTCAGAGGTTGAGGGTCCTGAGGCAGATCTGTGTTGTGGAGAAGGAATTTGTTGTGTGTGAAGCATGGGGGGAAAGGCAGGAAATTGTGGTCTTTAGTGGTCATTTGCTGCAGTTATAAATAGTTTTGGGTATTCAGAGTTATCAAACTAGAATGGTTTGAGTGGTCATAATGTATGTAAAGTGTAGGTGACTTCTAAAATATTTTAAATATACTATAGCAGCACTCAACACCTTGCTGGTATCAGCTGAGATAAACAGAAGTATAAGATATAATCCTTAGTAGGTATTTTAAACCAAAGGCAGAATAAATAGGCTGCCCACCTTATCTCTGTGCTGCTGTTTACATCGACAAAAGGTGGTCAGATACAGTGGATTTCACTGCATTTTTTTCCTTTTTTTTTTTAAATTCACTCCTGCAGGACATAATGCCGGGGAATATCATTGTTTCCCAAGGAATGCAGATATGCTACTTAAAGAAAGCAGAACACAGCCCCCAGACATCCTCAGCCATGAATGAAATCATCTCTGTCTCAGAAACTCTTTTGGCTAAAGGTTTTTATTCTTCTGCGTTTGTTTTTTGATTTCGCTCACAATTTTCCAGTGAAATTTCATCCTTGTAAAAATGAATCAAACACCTAGAGAAACTGACTACAACTCACACCCCTGTCAAACTTTGAGGAGCCCTAATTGTCTAGTTTCTACTTTCCTCAGACATAGGAAACCTATCCGTAAAGCCTTGGAGTCTGAGATATTCATGTATTTAGAAGAGGGTGAAATTCTCTGAGGAAGTTGTTGAAGGACTGGCTCTTTTCAAAATGGCCACTACACAAAGTAAATGGCTGTGGTTTATACTGGAATACACTCTTCACAGTTATCCCTGCTCCAGCTGAGACTCAGCTCAGGCCCAGAAGTTACTGCTCATTCTTGACATTTTGTTGGAGTTAGGAACTGGGATAAAAGGAGGCATGGTGGAGGTTCAGGCTGGTTACCAATGGAAAGGGTTTTTTAGATAATAGCCTGGGTATTGCCATGTTATACCTGTGAAAACTGCAATACTTATGATAATCTGTCCTTAAGAACATACGCAAGGCAGCAAATTTTTTTCTGAATGTCAATAAAGGTAAATGTTAACTTGTTTTTAGGAATCACTTCATTTTTGTTTCCTTCTGCTTTATCAGCTTGCCATTCAAGCTCCTTAACAGTGTCAAGGACTGTTAAATTTTCTCAAACGAAACATTAAGAGACAAGTGTCACAACTTTTAGTAAGTTAGCATTATGCAATTACTTGTGGTAGTCTATGTATGTTTGTGAGAAAAAGAAAAGGTTTATCTATTTTTTAGTTAGTTGAAGCTATAACCAGTGTCATTTCTGTGATTAAGACAATTCCAAATGTGTTATGGCTATTAGATCTTCTCTTCCATTAGATTTTTTGTATATGAGAAATTCAGTTAATTCTTTTGTTTTTGTCTTCCCTTCTTTCCCTTCCAGTTTAGATGTTGAAAACATAAAGTACCCATTTTTTTTCCCACTCCATGCTTGGAATAACACTCAGGTATTGAAGACTCTCCATGTCTTAGCTCTTTTACTGTCCGGCTGACTCGTTACGTTCCTGACAACACTCTTCCAACTCCTGCCTGGCAGATTTCATGAAGGTGAGGAGAGAAGGGCGCTATTTTCAAAGGCGGTCGGGCTGCAGAGGCAAACAGCTCCTGGTGCTGGTCTGGCAACTGAACAGTGGTGATTCTATCTAATGGTAACATTGTTATCTCAAATTTAGTATTAGCAGTCCTATATTAAAACATCTAATGGTGGTTCATTTGAGAGAGGGCGTTGGATAGTTGCAGAATTCAGAAGAAATATGCTGTCTGTTGCTGTGCTGTGCCCTGGAGCCTTGTCCTGGCAACCAGACAGAAAGTATTGACTGAGCATTGCCACTGTATCAGGGCAAGGCCTGCTTGCTCCAGCTGGGACAGTAGCTTAACCATTAAATTAAGCTTAATTAAATTGAGGGCAATTGTAAAACTGTTTATTGTAGAAGAGCATTTTGAGCAGGGGAGTGATTTAATCAGCTACATTTCTGTTTGTGTTGTCTCATAAAGGTTCCCAGTGTGTGTTCTCCACACTGAAAACTTGAGGAGCTATAAAAGCCTTCAGTGTATATACTAGATTATAAAACTTTTTTCAAAATAAATTTATATTGCAAATGGTTTTTATACTTTTCATCCTTTCCGGAAATAAATTTTTCACTCTTTATGCAGACAGATAAATGTATTATCTCCTTATCTGCAGCTGAATCACCATAAACCAGCATTTTGATGGAAGAATTTTCACTACCATGGGGTACATAACAGATTTTCTTTGCTGCCTGTGGTTTGGTGCTTAGAAAATAGCATGTGGCTGCTGGCCATGATTAAAGTGACATTTTCTGCATTTTTAGAGTCCTGTTTTCAGGGAGGTCTTAAAAATTGCACAAATGAGCAGTTTTCAGATGTTCAGGGTGATTTATATTTAATCTCTATATGTTCAGAGTGGACTACAAATGGCAAGCATTGGAGACTTGTTATGAATATGATTGGGACCAAAGGCACAGCATAGGTAATTTTTGTGTCAGAGCTGAGCCCCCACTGATTAGAGGAGAAAAATTGGCTAAATTTTAGGTGTGGAAGATGTATAGTAGGATGTTCCTCTCTTCTGAAAGCAGATGGTGGAGCTTCTTCAATCAGTGATGCTTTTCTCTAAGCAGCCACAGCTTTTCTGGACTTCCGGTACCTCACCGCTCTGATAAGTAAAGAATTTCTTCTTTATATCTAGCCTAAACCTGCCTGCTTTCAGTATAGAGCCATTCTCCCTTGTCCTGTGATTCCATGCCCTTGCAAAAAATCTCTCTCCATCTTTCCCATAGGCCTCATTTAGCACTGGAAAGTGCTGTAAAGCCTCCCTGAAGCTTTCTGCAGGCTGAACAACCCCAGCTATCTCAGCCTGTCTTCATGGGAGAGGTGCTCCAGCCCTCTGATCATCCTCATGGTCTCCTCTGGACCCTCTCCAACAGTTCCACATCCTTCTTATGCTGGGGGTCCCAGAGGTGGATGCAGCACTGCAGGTGGGGTGTCAAATGTGAATCTGTTTGCAGAAATGCATTAAATTAACCCAATATATCTTTTGACAGAGCTGAAGAATTATTCACCTACAACCATCTCTCGGAAGGTGGAATGTCAGAAATAAAATACTCACATAAAAGTCTGGATTCACTAATCTGGTGCTCCCAGGGACTTCAGGTCATCTAATAGCTTGATGAAACAGAGTAGCTCAAAGGAAAGTGCTTCCTCTGGGATGTAGATATCTATAGCAATGGACTTTTCACAGAGCTATTGGAAGATCAAAAAACTAACAATTGTGGGATAGGATGTACTGAGAGCAGCTTTATGGGAGAGACTTGTGGCTTTGAATGATTATAGAATATGCTAGATATCTGTCTGGAGAGATTAAATAATATATTTGTTATTAAATGAGAATTTAGCCACACTACTAGAGGGAGGCAGTATTTTTACGATCTTACATGGTATAGATTCCTCTTAACACTTCACAAGAAACCTTGGGAGTGAATCTGTGAAGTTTTGGTTGAGGTGACCTTTAAGTACAAGAGGGGATGACAGATGGGAAAACACACTTAAAACAAGATTCAGTATGAAGATTTTTCTCCATGTTTGTCTTCTGGTTTAAAGTAAAACCTTCTGTAAAAGCCATGTAAGAGAAAAAAACAAAATGCAGCTTTTCATGTAATTGACAATTTGCTGACAGGAATACAAATGAAAGCCTTGGCACCTTCATTTTCTCCTTTAATTTGTAATTGTAGTCTGCTTGACTTGTACATGGGTTTTGGGTATTTCACATGCAACTTCTCGTGGAAGGAAACAGCCCTTTGCTTTCAGGCTGTCACTAATGTGAAGGGCAGTGTGTGGCCCCAGAGATCAGGCATGGGCAGGGTGCTCCATCCAGCCCTCAGGACAGCTGCGGCTCAGTAGCCTGTGTCCAGCCTGGCTTCCCACCAGAGCTGGGCTGGGTGGAGGAAAGTGAGCCCAAGATCCTCCCCAAGCTCATGATTTTGGTGCTCTCCAGGGGGAATGGAAAGATGGAAGCAGGCAGGGTGGGACTGAGATGGCTGTGTAGGCAGAAACCCTTATGTCTTGGGGCAAGAGTGAGCTCTGCATCTCATGGAGATGAGAAGAGGGAGAGGGGCTAAAGGGGTTTGTGCCTTTCTTGAGGAGGGAAGAGAGTGGAAAGGCAGAGGGATTGGTTGAGAGTTGGGCCGAGGGAGCAGGCATCTCTCTGGGCACTGATGGTGTAAGGGAAAAAGGAAACTTTTGAAGGGGCTGGAGATCATGGCCTCAGATCCCAGACACAGGGCAGCTTGTTTCCTGCCTGGACACCTTTTAACTCTTTTCACTGGGTTTTGAATTTCTCACAGTTGGTGTCCTCAGCAGTAGGAGGGAAGCGGCTTGGAGATATGAGAGAGCTGACAACCCCCTGGAGCACTGCATGGCCTCCCAGGCTCCTGCACCCTTGTGTGGAGTTTTGCTGCTGCTGGTGGTAAATACAAAATATATTATTTTGTTCCTCATCTTTTAGGAAGGGAAATTAACTTTTGTCTATGGTACTGAAAAGCTTTGAGCAGCATGACACACAAACCTTCTCAGTTAATAGGAGGAAACAAGTGTTTTTAGTCTCCAAAGTGATGCCCCCAGAGATCTGTGTGCCTCTGACAATGTAGTTAAAGCTGAATGGCCACCAGCAAAAACTGACTTTCAGGAACTGTAAGTAATGTGATGGTTGGGACTAATCTTTAGTCTTGCTACAATTCTTTTATGTGGCTTCAGCCACATAGCTAGAAGACCATGTCCAGATTAGGACATCAATATCTGACCTACTCCCCCACTTTTGTTGTCCCCCACTTTATTTTCTTAGAGGAAGAAATAGGAGCAGTTGAAATATTGCTTCTGTAGTTAATGTACCTAGCTACAAAAATGACATTAGCCTATAATTTAATTTAGGAAAATTAGAAGGCTGTTTCTGACCCAGCAACATTAGAAATTGAAGTCTATTTGTCACCAGCAAACACAGAGCTCAGACAGCAACAGTGCAAACTTCTTCATATTGGTCCCTAGTGTGATACTAATGTTGGCTGGGAGGAAGATAATTCATTTTGTGGACCCTGGTTTAGAGCAAAGATTACCTATCGTGCTTAATTGTGTGCCTGCTTAGGAGGACGTTGCATGGCTGGGAACAGTGCTGAAGTTGCTACACCTGTGATCCCAGGGCAGAGATTCAGCTTGCTTTCAGGCTGAGGAATTGGGACTCATAGTTCTTGCAGAAAATGAGAATAAACACAAGAACCCCTCCCCCCAGGATGCATTTGCTTGCAATCAAAGATTTTAGAGTTGTCCAGTCTTCAAGTGTGATGTCAGTGTGTACTACCAACCCAGTATGGACATTTCACGTGCTACATTGTAATTGACTTGCAATCAAGTACCAAGGTGTTATTTGCCCGTTAAGAATGTATTTAGAACACAGTTCATTTATCAATATTTTTTTAATGTACTTATGTTGTATTTATCTACCTAGAAATTGGTGTGCATTATTACTTGCGCTTTCCAAATTCTGGTTTAGAGAGACACTCTTTCACTAACAATTCAATACAGGCATTGAATTTTGTACTTGTGCTTAACAGCATGTAAAATTAGCAAGTATTACATTGCTGTACAGTGTATTTTGTTGGTAAAATTGTGGATGATTTTTTCTGATTTACAGATGTAATTCATTTATCTTTCAAAAAAATCAGCAGTAGAATTGTTTGAAACTCTGCCCTTCTCCACATACTGACGCTATGCGCTGTGGCTGCCCCTTTCCTGGGAGTGTTCAAGGCCCTGTTGGACAGGGATTTGAGCAATCTGATCTAGTAGAAAGTACCCACGGCAGGGGGTTGGAATGAGATGATATTTAAGGTCCCTTCCAACCCAAGCCATTCTGTGATCTATGACTCCAACTGCTGGCCCTGTAACAAACTGGTTTATTTACAGTTTTCAGGCTTGTAGGCTGCTGCCATTCAGGAAAATACCAGCATCTGTTGGATTTCTCAGAATCTGTCAGCTCTGGCATTGGTATTTTTATGAATTTGTACTTGCTCAAGCTTCAATTCAGCTTTGAGTGTTTCGAATTGTTCTAAGCATAGACTGATTCAAATAATTTCAAACTAGCACTGTATTGATTCCATAGGAGTTTTGTGATGACATAAACAAAGAAAAGAATTGCATCCTTAATTAGCATGGTGGAGGACACGGCCTGCGCGTTGTGACAATGATTTGGCTTTCGTGGAACACAGTTCTTCAGAATTTCTAGGAGTTCGGGCGGTACAAAGTTTGCAGCTTGGCTGTTGTAAGCCTGAGTGTTGTCCAGTTTGAAATGAGCTGTGGCTGGCCTTGTGTTTCTGTTTGGATAAATGCAAAAGCGTTCGCCAACGTTTTCGTTGCAACCGCGTGAATTTCCGAAGTAGTAATTAGGCTGAGGTTGGATCCCGTTCTCTGACTTATAGCATTGCCTCACAGAGAAGGCAGCAAGGGAATTATTTACCTTTTAATTGTAGTTCTCTGAAGGTGGGAGTCTCTATGGATTGATGCTCAGGGGGTCTCAGCTGTTGTGACCTTGGGTACTGAATGACTAGATTAAATGGTAAAGTTTAGAACTGGTCATAATGAGTTAGTACAAAAAGATGCCTTGAGGGGTCTATATGGCATATCGTAGCCCCTAACTCCCAAATCCTTTTCAGACTAATTATAATAATTAGAACTTAAATAGGAATAAAACCCCAGCTCTCAGGGGGAGGTGGGAGGATGAGTGTGGCTCTAATAGCGGACACCATGCTCAGAGAACTCAATTATAAGCAAGTAATTTTCTTCTCTCCAAAAGGTAATTGGCCTCTTCCACATCTCTTTTCTCACAGATGATGGGGGAGAATTGCGTGGAGAGGGCGCTTGCTGCCAATAGGAGCCAGGATTGCTGGTTAACGTGAGGAAATGAAACCCAGCAATGGCCTTAATATTCTCCTGTGCTGAAAAGGAAATGTCCTGAACACTAAAAAATGCCCAATAGAATACATACGGAAAAAAATACAGGAGTACAGTAGACAGGTGTATTGAAAGTTGTCTTCATTGCCCTGGGGTTGGATGACTTTCCCACAGACCCAGAACAGGAGCAACTCTCAAAGCTTGCTGTTGCATCTCAGTATGCCATTGTTGAGGCCACCCCACAAATAAGTGGTATCATTTAGCTTTAGGTATTCCTCTGAGACTGCCAGTAGTGGCCAGTTAGTTCAAAGGTGGCAGCAAACTCCTGATAAGCAGTATACCTTAGGTTTTGCATTTTTAACAAGCATGTTTAAATTGCCCTTTTAAAAACAGTTTTAGTTAGGGGGTTTCTCTGTAAGGCGTTGCCAAGAAAAGCTTCCAGGGGAGATCTGTACACCCCTCTCTTGCTCCTGCTCTTCCTTCTCATGCCAGGCCACCCCAAGCAGCTCTCCAGCCTGGCAGAGAGCACAACTAAAGGATCTAAGTGAGTTGAGGTTTGCTACTGCAAAATTAAAAAATACTCTGCTGGTATTCAGTCAAGCTTAAGAGTGGTTTCTGGCCCTTAAGAACGTTTATGACCGTTTATAATTCAGGAAATCTGATTTACTGGGAATGTTGACTACAAGCCTCTGCTGTACTGGTTGTGGACAACCAGCTGAACAAACTTGTGATTAAAGCTAGGAAACTGTACAATGTCCTGCAGAGGGCAGGTTACTGGCCAGTTTGATATCTTTAATTTGACAACCTTCTAGTACCTCTGAGATTTGCTTGCAGCTAGTAAAATGCATAAAATTCTAGAAGAGTAACATGTGGCTTTTAGTTTTAAAACATTTTGTAACTGACTGATTTCTTCTGACAGTAGTTTCAGAACAGATAGCAATTGTTTACGAAACCAGATGTTTTTATCTCATATTCTATAATTCTTTGCAGTCAGGGGGGAAAATAAATAATCCACTTTCCCAAAAATATGTCTTCATATAATAACAGGCTGTCTTCACAGTCTGTGTGGTCTCTGCTCTGAGAGTATTAAAACTCCAGACGTCCAAATCTCTAAATTTTTAGTGATGAAGCAGCAGTCCATTTCTTCCAGCTGCCCCCAAATCACGAAGTTAGTGTTCAGGTGTCTTTCTGTTTGCAGTGGCATTTAAGGATACATCTGAAAGTGCAATTACCCCAGGAACTCCTTGGCTGTAAGACATACCTGACTGCTCTCACATTTCCAGTTATGGGTAGAGAGCTGTACAGTGCTGTGCATCTGCAATGGACTCTCTCTTGCTACTTGCGTCAAATATTGGCAAACTTTTAACTAACAAACCTCCAAATGGTGTTTTTAACCTCTCTGGCATTCAGCATCTGTAAAAGCTGTGGTTGCCATAGTAGCAAGTTGTTGCCTGAGCGATCGTGTTCTTATGATGTCATCAGAAAATAGCCTGCTCCCAGGAATACCTTGAACTCCATAATAAAAGTGCTGCCCTCAGTGTAGTTCAGGATGGAAACAATTAGAAATGCATGTTTTTATATAGTTACGAAATACCTCTTTTCTATGTGCTGGCACATCTTGACATCTGCAGTGGAATTTTTAAAGAAAACAGGAGAATTGCTTTGAACTTGTTGAAAAAGGGTTATTATGTAAAATGTGTGTCTGACAGAGAGTGTTTTTTACATTAACCATAGTGGCTATGTGCCTGTCTGCTATCGACTGGCTATTGTTTAACTGGAGTGTTTTATTCTATGTCGCAAAGTTCATTCAAGTTTCTTAACTCCATTCCTGAAAGACCACGAGTTTAAAGCTTAGTGATGGTTTATTCTTCTCTGTTCTCAGCACTTGACAAAGAGTGGCCTTATATAGAAATAATTGGCATTCTGTGAATTCTACTTTTTTTTCTTGCCTGGATTCACATGTGATAAGTTACAGCTCTGAGATGGTGCATGCTGGTGTGGGAGTGGCAGCCAGGGAAGTTGCTGTGCCCTGGTGCTCTATCCTGAACACTGGGTTTCTGCATGTCGCATCCCAAGTTTTGAGTAGAACAATCCACGTAACCACCCTTACAGCTTTTTCCAGGGCATTGCCGTGAATCCAGGAACCTCTACATGGCCCACACAAAGGCAGAGTGACCAAGTGTCTCACCCGGACCAGAGTGTTTGCTGAGACTGTTGCTTCCTGGCTGGCTATACCAGCTCCGGTTGGGATAATGGAGCAGGTGGCTCCTGGCACAGCTATTTCTCATGCCATAAAACACCTGCTCTGTTGTTAGCCTGGCAGGTCAGTCTGTTCTTCTGTAGGCCAGAGTTCTTGAGGGGTCCAGCCCTCTGTGCCTTCTCTGAAGAACCCAGAAAATCCTTAGTCTGGAACTGCTAATTCTGTGTCCCACCATCAGGGTCCCACCTGATCCAGATGTCTGCCCTTATTTCATTTTTTGCCATCAAATGGCCTCAATCATCCTCTGATCTTGTTTGACCTGGTTTTCAACAAGATTCACGGCAGCAGCAGAAGTTGCCCTGTCTACTGCCGTTCTCACTGTGTGGCCTTGCTCAAATGTTGTTGGTTTCTTTCCTATCTCCTTTAAAACAGAATCTGCTACCTAAGATATTTTGTGATCTAATTTTTTCCCCCAGTATATGTTGCAAAGGTGTTGATTTCATCTTAGGAAGAATTTATTTGCTTAACTGTGAGGGTGGTGGGGCCCTGGCACAGGTTCCCAGAGAAGCTGTGGCTACCCCGTCCCTGGGCTGGGCTGGACAGGGCTCAGAGCAACCTGGGATAGTGGAAGGTGTCCCTGCCCATGGCAGGGGGGTAGGAACAAGATGATCTTTTAGGTTCCTTCTAACCCAAGCCATTCTGTGATTCACTTTAAAATAATCTTAAGATTAAGTTTTTGAAGCCAACAGAAACTGAGCTACATAGATGGAGAAATGTAGTGTTTGTAAGGGAATGTTTACACTGTGTATCTTTTGCTCACTCTTAAGTCAAATGAAGTATTTTGCAGAATCTGTTGTATTTATTCTCAGTCTCACTGCCCCTTCTAAAACAGAAAGGATTATATTCTACAGTTAAAGATTAGTGTTTTGTTGTTGTTTTTCAATGGGTATTTTTTAAAATTATGTGACGACACTGAAGAGTATAAATGCTGTTACAGCCTCTTCTTTCTTCCAGAATAAAAATGCTAATTGGCCTGATCTGTTTTTTAATAGTGGCATTTATTACCTATTGAGGCAAATAAATTTGTTTAATTCCCATTTACTTTTATTCCCTTGGAAGGATAGTTCATTTATATTTCATTTCATGTAGGACACTCTGGACTTGAGCTGTCTTGTAGCAGAGAGAGCTGGAGAATGGAGCAACAACTGTATTATTGAAGAGCTCCATAGCCACAGACTGGGAAAAGCATGATCGGATGTGATTTTCAGAACAGATGCCCAAGCAGAGTTGGCAGTTAATTAAAAGCACTATGTACTTAATGATTAACTAATCACAGCGTGATGGCATTCAACGGAGATGCAAGAAACTTCTCTGCTGGATTCAACAGAGAAACTCCTAATGTCTGCCTTCAGGGTACCGTACTTACAGCCGTTTGCTTTTGCATTACCAGCAGAGACAACAGGAGCAGTTAGGCTGGCAAATTTCATTAAGCATTGCTTAGTTAAAACTTTAAAAACAGAAAAGATGAGCTTAGTCAATACTGTATCAGCTATACACGTAACACAGCGAGTCTTTAGCAGTGGTATTTCACAGCCATGTTGTCAAGCAAGTGATGGCAAAGCACTGTGAACATTTAATCATGCTTCATCAGGAAGGTTTAATAAGTATTGTTTCCATTCTACCATGAGTAAATAAGGGGGAGAGAGATTACATGACATAAATGACATGTCTGTAAATAAGTCTGGAATGTTCTACATATTCACCATCAGATGATGTGTTGTTTTTTTTTTTTTTTTTGCAATGGAATTATAGAGTCATGCTAGCAGTGCAACACCTATTCATTTCAAAGTTATTTTCTTCACCTCTTTGGCCAATATTTTATTGTTTTTAATTTTACCCTCAAGTATCCAATTCTTTTGCACAGGAGCTGTCTTTTTACCTAAATTTATGTACGGCACCTACCACCATAAGGTCCTGTGGTGTGACAACACAAATAATCGCAATATTGCATTTCTGCATTTCTTAGATTGTGATTGTGGAAAATCTGTGCAAAATGCAATGCAGGAAGCTGATGCATTTTCAACACAATTAGAAAGCAAATTTCTGAGAAATCTCTGGGGTGATTGCTTTCTTGTCACAATTCTGCTTCATGGTGTGGATGCAGTCCAGATAATTAGAGCTAGAAAGGAGAATGACAGTGGATTTAAAAAAAAAGTTACCATTTGAATACAGTGATGATACTGAAGAGAACATTTTAAAATTATTGTTAGAGATTGCCAAAGATAATTGCTCCTATGTGATCATGTTTGGCAATATTACCCTGCTACTTTCTGCAGTGGTGAAGTGCTCTGCCTGGCTGTGAGGATGCCTGGGTCCTGCTCCTGGCTCACACAGGCTGCATGTGCAGGATGCTCAGCCTCTATCTTCTTGCTTCTCAAATTTGTTGGTAGCAGGATCCAATATGGGAAGAGATGCTTGGAGTAATTACACACACACAGTGTGCACAAGAGATCCTCGGAGTAATTACACACACACAGTGTGCACAAGAGATCCTCGGCTGGATCTCACCTGGCACCAAGGCAAACTGGGGCTTATTCTCTTGATAGAGCTTGAACATGGTTTTCTTCCTTGCAGTTAGGTCTAATTCAGGAAAAAAACAGTGTTTGTTACCTCCAGTGTGCCTTTTGCCATGGCCAGCTGGTGTGCATGTTTTGTGTTTCAGTGCAAAATTAGCTTTTCCCAAAGCAAAGCCCTTGGAAGTATAAGCAACCAGCTTTTTAAGGTAATAGGTGGAATAATAACACTGGCTGGTGCCTCTGTGGTGGCAGCAGCCATTCAGACCACATTCCCATCAGATGGGCTCTGGGCTCCTCCATCACCCTGATAACCCCTTGTGCTGTTTTTTCCCAGTCTTGCAGCTCTGACTGCCCAGTCTCCAGCAAAGCAGATGAGCTGTGAGCTGCAGGCCAGGCACGGAAGGTAAAGGTGCCAAGTAGAGGTCCAGTCCCTTGGTGTCTGTGTAAAGCCCGTGTGTCCTTCTCTGCCCTCATGGCACCGCTGCAGTTTTCTGGTGCTGCCACAGACAGGACAAATTTGTTTTGCTCTCCGTGTCGCCTTGTGGCTGTTGGCATGTAACTCTGCAGAGCTGAGACCTTGTCCCAGGGATTTGCATGTGCTGACTGAACACATGGACAGGGCACCCAAGGGTTGTTGGTCGCTATCCAGAAGCCTAAAAAGATGAAACCCCTGCCGAAATCCCTGATTTCTCAGTTTCAGGTCCCTGGTTGCACTATAGAGAAGCCAATACAGAGTACCTAAGCTAATGATGATTCCAGGATAGTCATTGTTAAAGTAAAGTTGCTTCCAGACCTCTGTCAGGAAAGGGGAGTCCCCAGGGCTGCAAGGCTCTAGGATGGCTATGTGCCTCCAGAATGCTGCTGGGCTTCTGTTGCAGTGTATGGTCAGTGCATGGATCTCCAGATTTGGGCACCTCCTTTAAAAAGGAATTGTTTTTCCCCATCCAAGTAGTAGTTTTTCTATGAAGAAAGACATCGGAGGAGATGGATCTGTCAACAAGCTTGCCAAGGGAAGTTGTCTATCTATTAAGAAAGCAAAGTAATAGTGACTGACCAAGTTAGAGGAAAGAAGGAAATCAAATAATAGCACAAACTGGTCTGACAATACATCTCTTTTGCTGCTCTGAAAGAAAAAAAAAATAAACAGAAGTGTTCTAAAGTGAACGTGCTTGGTGCTTTCCACGTAAAGAGGAATGTAGCGTCCTTGTTTTCAAGGTAGAAAAACAAAGGGAAGAAGTGCAACACGAGCAAAGCATGAAGTGGCTCCTCTCCATGGTAACGTGGTGCATGAGTAACATCTTTTTGGTGATAAGGCATGTGGGAAGCTCTACAGCCCCACAGGAAAAAACCATCTTGATTGGCCCTCTGTGCATTCTCTGGGATAAACAACCAAGCACACCATGGATGAAAGATACTTAAAACTGTATTTGGGTGCTGGGGTGTTACTTAGCAATCATAATGGACTGGTGCCAACATATCAGAGCTTTCCATGGTCATCAGAGGCACTTTCTTTTTTTAAAGGCTGGCTCATACAAATAAGATTACTTTTAAAGAGGCAGCTCATTGAAAAGCCAACAGTTTTAATGGCAAGTTACAGTGTTGAAGTGCCTGTTACAGTATCCTGGGTGTAGAGGAGGCTGACCTTTCTCACAGGATGGCAACATAAAACTGAGACCAGTGGGAAAAGCCATGAAAGGAAAATACTTATCTTTTTTCAGATTTCTGTTAAGATTCTCCTCTAGATTTTCAGTCACTTCAGGGCAAAAGCCCGAGAAAGAGACACCAAGAAACAAGACCAGAAAGCATCAGTTGTGGCTGAAGATCTGAGTTGCTCTGTGGAAGGAGCCAGCCGCAGTCACACAAGCTCAGATATGGAGCCCTGATATTTGCTGGCACGGCAGTGGTGGGCCATCAGAAGTAGAGCTCTGATGATGTTTTCTGCCCCTTTCCCTTGGTATCTACTTGACACTGTCCCTTCCAAGAAGAACAAGCTGTCAGGAGGAGAGGGTCAGAGAGAGACTGAGTGGTGATGTTGCTGATCAGTGTCTGTGTGTGCACCCATGCGAGGGTGAGCTCTCCTCTCTCTCTGTCACTTTGTGACACAGCAGCTGGTCTATGCTCTGACAGGAGCATTGATGAAAAATCAATGCTTGCCAAATAGAGACATTAAAAAAGCCACAACAACATTAAATCAACAACAAATTAAAAAGCAGCAACAACAATAGTGTTGAAGTTAATACCTTCAGCTATGGAGAATAAGCAAACTTGCAAAAAATGTTTAAGGTGTTTTTTTTTTTAAATGCCAGAGACTCATATGACAAGGTTGCTTGTAGTAAAAGCACTGGGCTGGGGTGAAGGTAGCTGATTTCCACGACCTCTGGAGAAAAGCTACTTTGTATAATTGTTACAATGAGAAAAACCATCAAGATCTGAGCTTTAACCTACAACCCTTACTCACCAAGTTATTTTTTTAATGTGTTGTGTGAGTGATAAAAGTAATTTTTCATTATGTTTGTCTCATTTCTGTGTTACACTGAGTTTATAAAAACGTCAGCTATTTCTTTTAACATAGGAAGAATTTCTAAATGAAACTTTTCATCAGAACTAATGCCTGTTCTGTAAAGCAAGTTAATAACAATGTGTTAGGGTACTAAATTGCACATTTCGCATTGAGGGGGTATGGTTCTTCTGTGAAAATTAGTGGAAGCGCTAACTAAATACATTTTTCAAAGCCTGATCCTGTATTATTTCCACTTACTTCAAGGATTATCCATTATTTTGTTAAGACTAGCCAATAACTTGCAACGCAGGGTAGGTCTGTTAAGAGATATGTACATTTTTCCATTTGCCATGTGTGGTGCGTTGTAGCTTTCTACTTCCTTACAAAAGAAAAAGCATCATATTTTTGAATAACTATGCATTAGCTACTGGAAAGTTTCAGAAAATACGTCTCAGAGCAATACAATACCACTCCCTCCTATTTTTATACAATCAAAACTGATTTACAAAGAAAGACATGCTACTTGGCAAACAAGCCCTGAGATCAATGGGTGGATTCTGCTGGTTGCCATGTAAACTTCTTGCTTCATTTTCAGCATACAGAAGCTTAGAGGATGAATTGACCTTGTACAAACTTAGCCAACCTCAGCAATCTCCTGCCAGATGTGTGCTTCATTATTTAAGTGATACCACACTGTCAGACTCCTCCTGAAATGAAGTGGACATGCCAATGCAGCGTCTGGTCCTCAGCTCCTTAGTTCCTGTAAGTAGAAAACCCTGTACAGACGGAGAGCTGATTCCATGGACTCCAGGGAGACTCACGTGGGTTTGAAATGTTAATCAATGCAGTTCAGACTGCTCTGAAAGTACTGTCCTGAAAGTGGTAGAACTTTAAAACTTCTGAGCTACTTCATGGCTCCATTCTAATGGTGTGTTTATAATGTTTCAAAGTTCAGGATTTCTAATGTTTAGATAGATTTGATAATTGATAATTATTTCCATTTTTATAAAATATTTTAAAAGTACTTGATTTTAGGCAAAATCAGGCTCTGCACATTTGTAGTTGCAAGAAATTGTGTGCTGTTACATAAATTAGACTTCTTCCCCTTTCCTTCTGTGGGTATTTTTTTGGGATTATTTGTTTTGGGGTTTGATTGGGCTCTTTTGTGTTTTGTGTTTGTTCCAAAGAATTGGCATCACAGTCATACCGAACACCTGTGAGACACCCTCCCAGAGGGGCAAACTGAGCAAGTGAGTCCCCAGGACTCAACACTCCTTCCTTTGATCAGCAGGCTCAGGCTGTAGGGAGAAAGGCTTTGCAGAGCTGAGGTCTCCTCTATAAATTGTCCTGGTTAGGACACAGCAGCTGCTCGGTTACAGAAAGTCCACAGATAGCTGCTGAAAGGAACTGGGTGGAGTGATCAGTAAAATCTGACACTTTCTGTTTCCAGAGTGGGCAATGCAAATGGCACAGCCAGTTCTGGGAGATCCACAAAGCAGCAAAAGTCAGCAGAGACACTGTGGAGAGCAGCCTGCTCCAGGAAGGGGACAAGTGGGAATAGCTCGGTTGAATTAGTGTGAGCCATGCAATGAGTGGATTTCATAGGCACAGTTTAAAAAGCATACTGTGACTTTTGCAGGGAGCAAGGGAGACTTGTGACAACACTTATTTTGCACCTAACTTGATGTTTTTTGGTGAGTTTTACCTTCTGAATAAATGTGTGCTTGGAGGCAACAAGGATGGCAGTTCCTGTCTGAACCTGATGATTCCTTTTTCAGGAGACAACTTAAGAATTTCACACCTCACTTAGTGCCAAATTTAATTTAATATTTTTTACAAAGATTATTTGCACAGTGTGGAGGCATTTGGTTTAAACAAAGCCTGAAAGATTCTGAGCATTTAGAAGTGTGCAGCAGAGCATGCCAAATTAAGCTGGTTTTCTAAGCAGAGACAGTTTCTTTGATTTTCATTTATTTATTCATGTGTAATTATTTAAAATTACACATGGAGCTAAAGGAAAATTCTCTGAATTCATGGGGAAAAAAAAACAATTTAAGCTTTCCAAGGATGCACAGTACTGTGACAGCTAAATGAGAATTCTTCTAATGATGTGAGGGCTATTTTATGCATTCCTTTATGCATTACTTTTGGAGAGGGGAGCTTCCTTCATTAACTGATGATATTTAAAGCCTTTGGCATTTCATTCTTTGGACATTCAGTAATCTGTTCAGCCATGATGCCAGCAGATTCACTCCTCTACAGTTTCATATATCTGAGGTGATCTTCAGGTTTCAGATAAAAGGTTTGTGTTGTGCAAGGTGTGATATTGCCGTTGGATAAAAGATTTTGCTTTATGGGTCTGCAATCCAAATAGACGAACATGGAAAGGAGGAAGGAAGTGGATGGTGTCTGAGGCATCTGCTCAACAGGTGAGAGCAGGGAAACAAATCAAAATTCATGACTGAACACAGCCTTCCACACAGTACCAGTACTGTCTGTACCCTTGGTTCGAGCCCTTCTTTGTTTCAAAGGAACATCTCCAAATTCTCATCAAAATCTACCACTATGTTTTCTTTAAGAAAGTAATCTTATGATGTAAATATAAATTGACCATAAGATATGTTCACGCATATTTATGAGTCAGGTTTATTGTCAAAGTTATGGACAAATTAAACCTTAGCTACAAAATAGATCTGGTGTAATGTGTTACTACAGTGGAGATCCTGCAGAGAGAGAGGTTTTGCAGTTAACTCTTTCAGCGTGCATCCGTGCCACAGCTGGTCTCAGAATTAGTGACCGAATAGTGTGTGCACACTCAGAGATGAAAATGGTTTGGGTTTCCCTCGGGCCTGGGAACAGCAGACAGGACCCTCTTGGCAGGGGAGAAAGGAGGCAGTGGAAGGGTGCTGCCATCAGTCGTCAGGTTTCCTTTTCCAGGCAAGAAATTAGAGAAATTATCATCAGCTCTCAGCTTAGTCTCTACTGCTATTTTTTAAGAAATACGTGGTATTGCTTGTAATACTAAAGAGCAGTCTGTAAATACTTGAAGAGCAAGGAGGCACTGCAGTCAACTGAAGTGACTGCTAAAAGGCTGAGTGAGAGCTTTCCCAGAGGTTTCCCATGTTGCCTGGATCCATCTTTGAATTTGGCTGTGCTTTCCTTCCCATGTGTCAAACGGGAAATCCTTCATTACCATGTTGTAAAGGCAAGATATATCACTTGTGTATGGGTAAGTCTAAAAGGTCTCTTGAACCCATTCCTGCTTGAGTACAATCTGCCTGTGATTTGTCCAGGCTTGCAGAAACTGTTAGCCATGGTCAGCTTGCCCAGTTTAATACTCTGCTCTCTCAACTGATTTTACTGGGACTGGTTTAGGACTACACTAACACAGCTTTGTTGCTTCATTTTACATCAGACTGTGGACAGACCTGTAAGTCATGTCAGCCAGGAAGGTCTGATGGACATAGCTGTGAGGATGTGGCTGGAAGTACTTGGAGAACGAGAAAGCACCAAACCCACTTCTCCCTGTGTGTACGTCTGTATCCAGAGGTGAGTCACGCTACTGGCATGAGGAGAAGGGAGTGGGAAGCACGAGTTTCTTGCCTTAATAGCACTGTCAAGAACTTTTAGTTTTCTTTCTTCAAAAGCACTGAGAAGCAGAGGGGACAGCTTAAGAGAAAAGTTGCTCTAATGGAGAGAGTTGTGGAGGCAGGTCATCCTGAAACTGCACTTTAACTGTATCACTATGGATTATCCCCCATCTGACACACACTCTGAGCTCTTTAAAAATCCAAGCACAAGATGTTTAGCTTAAAATTATTTAACAATATTTTTATTGTGTCAAGATCCACTTTTTCCCCCAGTGTTGGTAAGTCTGGCCCCCAGCCTGTGCTGCTGGTGCCCTGGTGCTGAAATGCACAGATCATTTTAGGGAAACCTGTTTGATGCATATGTCAAATATTGGAAATTTTGAATGTATTTTGCTGTAGAAAGCTTTTTTTTTGGCAGCCAATTCTGTTGCAGACCTGTTAAAAACTAGTTCTTTAACACTTATGAAAGCAAAACTCACATTTTAAACAGGTCAGTAAAATTATTTCAGCCATGGGTTTACTGTAGCAATAGAGACTGAAAGCATCATTACTCTTATTTAATATTTTGAGGGAAAACCCACTCACACACAAAAGGAATTAAAAATGTAAGTTTTAAAATAAAACCCCATTTGAAACAGTGCCAAGGTTTCATCTGGAGAAATACCATTTATTCTGTATTACAAGTAGCCCTTTTCCAGGGCCGATCAACCTGGAGCTGCATCAACAAAGGGTAATACTTGACTCTAGTAAAATTCATTGATTAAGAAATGTATCACTGAACACCTCAGCAAACTAGTATTTAATAGCTGTAGACCATGAAAGGGCTGAACATTCAATTTCACCTTAAGTGCATCGCAATCATAAATATATTTTGAATAACAAGTTAATTGTGCATAAAAATTGTTAGTTATGTATGCAAATGGATTGCTGCACTCCGGATCTGAGAATTGTCTGGGCTGCTTCTGCTTTTAAAGAAATGTATCCTCATGGTTAACTGTCCTTATTACCTCTTTCAAAATTCCTTTAAAAAGATATCCCAAAATTCTAGTCATTTTTCTTTGTGAATAATGTCCACTTATCAGCCCATTCTAAAGCTTAGTTTGCTATTGAGGCATTTTTAGAGCAGCGTATGATCTGCCTGAATTAAGTTGCACACAGCTCTTAATCGTCTTTGACAACCAATACTCAACTCCCTCTGCATTCAGTGCTGTCAGCATTTGTGTGCATGGTGCTCCTATGCAGCAGCTCTGCAGTTTTCATCAGCAGGGTTAGAAACAGGTGTTACCTGCCAAACACACGGCGCTGGTGGGGAAAAGATAGCAGTGAAAAGCAGAAAGGGGGCTGAGAATGTGTTGGTACAAGCAGCAGCACCATAAATTTGTCTCATATTGTAAATGCAAGATATTTATCGATGAAAGTTTTAGTCCTAATTAAAAGTGGCATTTTGCTGAACTGTCCAATTTGAAGATGGAAGAGAATTCTTTCAGGTGCGCACAGAAAGGGCTTTGCTCATTGCAGTAGGGCACAGTGAGTGAATTTAGTTAATGATGAAAACTTTGGGCCAGTGTTCAGAGCCCAGCCCTGATCTCAGAGTGCCTCTGCTGCAGTGCAGAAACAAACAGCACCACAGGCTTTGTGCAGAGAACACGTTGGAAATGTTTTTCCTGAGAAGTCAGTGGACTCCAGTTTCTCACTTCCAGGAGCCCCCTGGTGCTGAGAGGGATGAAGAGCCTGTTCCTAAGTCTCAACAGGAATTTTGCTAGTTAAAGCCACTTTTCTTACACAACTCCCAGCAATGTTGCTTTGCACAGGACGACAACTCTGAGGCCAATATGCTTTTAGGACCATTAACAGTAGATGATGATGGGTGTCGTTTTAGAAAAGTCTTCTCAAGTACTTTGCCTTCCCTGCTGCTCTTGGCTGCCTGTGGTAACAATCGTTGCTGCTGCAACTGAACCTTCAAATCTGCAAACTTAAAATCAGAGCTTCAAAAATTTGCTTTCCATCAAATGTGCGAAGGAAATTAATTTAGCAGTCTTCTGTGGTCATTGAAAGACAGGTGACAATCCGTTTTTTCTCCTAAGACTTTCTGCTATTGTGATATTTGCTTTTTGAGGAGATTGGATTGATTTTGGAGTCACTAAAATGTGGTCCTGCATCCTTCAGAAACCAGAGAGAAAGGATAGTATTACGTGTAAACTCTATCCATGCTGCTATCAAGGAACTCCATAGGTATAATTATGCCATGGAAATAGATAGTACAGGAATTGAGAAATCTGGAATAGAGCAAAACAAGGAGAATGACTGAAGTGCATTATCCCCCACATGGAAGAGTTTCCAGGCTGTGTGCCTTTATCTTGTGAGGCATTAGGAGGGATTGGTTGTCTGAGTAAATAAAAATGTAAAAAGCTACTAAGAAAAACATAAAATATCATTGTATTTCCAGGACATTATCACCAGTGTGTCTGTGTATATGTAAAAATGACTCTTCCTCTATCCCTGTTTTTAAAGTTCTCATTAAAAAAAAGGAGAAAATTCAACGTTAATATAGGAAGGAGAGAGAGAATAAAATTGAAGTAAATGTGTGCTGCTAGGTTTATATTCATGCATTTTCTCAAATGTGTTATGGGATGTCTTTGGCCAGCTCCTGATCTATTGCATAAGTAACCTTTGTAACAATCAAGGGAGAAGAGAATGCCCTGTTTGTTCGCCTTCCCTGCAGGCCTGGGATGATCTCTGCTGAGGTCTGACGAGGGGTGGCTGGTGCTTTGTTTACCTGTGAGTGCAGGCTTCAACTTCATGTGAACAACGTTTAAATGTAAAAGCCACAGGGAACTGGATTAACATGTCCACATCATGATCTTTTGGGTTCTATTCACAACACCACTTCTTGTTGCATTTTGTTGCATCTTTCAAAGTTTTGGGGGTTCATTTAATTGTTTGTTTTCTTTTAATTTTCTGGTAGGTTTAGCAGTAAAAAATGGAACAAGAGCTTTACATAATTCATAATGAATTTTTTTTTTCCATAGTCTTTTGAATGATTTCTGCTTCGATTCAGTGTATATTTATTGGTTCTTCTTAACTCCATGATCTAGAGGTTTTTAATCAACAAAAATATATTTCTTGCTTATCATGTATTAGAAGTTGCAATGCATCATCCTGTGATATTTATTTATTTATTTATTCATTTATTTATTTATTTATTTATTTATTATTTATCTAATTCTTGCCTGCCATCACTTCCTACTGCCCTGTGAAGATGCTGGAGCCACTCATTTTTTAGTGCCAATAGTTTGATCAAATCAGCAGCTATCAGAAATTATCTAATGTTTTTCCTATTCCTTTTGTTATAGTGGAGACCTAAAGCACAAATGCACTGCATCAAACACAAAACAGGATTATCTAGGTATTTTTGTTACTTAGGTTTTCATAGTATTTAAGTGCATTTTTAAAACTATTATTAAAGTGTAATTTTTAGAAAATGTTCAGTGCCCAGTGTTTCATCCACCTGAGAAATCACTGGAGTAGTTACTCTCTCTTCTTTTGAGTGTTGACTCTGTTGGCCTCATTCTGCTACACTGTCGATCACCGAGTCGTGCTTTTGTTGGCCTGTCATTCTGCAGAGATCAAAAGTAGTGAGAATCAAGCCTTTTGTTAGCACACGAAAGCTTTACCACCTGGAAAAGTGTGTCAGCTTTTTTGATTTATTTGTTCAGAATTTTTCACTTATTGCCTTCTGGGTCAAATGACAAGTATTTGGAGGCAGAGTGTAGCTTAAAAGTCCCCTTTTTTAAGGAATCAAATTATGCAGCTCATCTTAGTAGAAAAAAATATTCCTGATCTAGATGTTTACTGCATCAGGTTTCTCAAAGGATGAACCTACTGCATCTCTAAGCTGTTTTTCTTCACTAGCCCGATTCATCTAGTGAGAATGGGGGGAGGCAAGTACAGTTATCAGGGCCCAAAGGCAGAGGATGAAAGCAGAAAAATTGGATTCTGTCTTCATGACCCTCTCTTTGGGAAACAGCTTTTGCTTATCTGAAGGAAAAAAAAAGAGAAAGTTATTTTCTTTATTAACTTCTGAGCAAGTATGTAACTCAACACTCAAGTCTATACTCAGTGACATGTTTTCTTCCTAGCTTTGCTCTAATACTTTTGACAATCCCAATTAAGCCAAACATATTATAACATTTTCTTCTAGAAATCAACCTGTAGCGGCAGCCGGCCTGGGCTACTGCTTTAGGAAAACACAGATATTTTCAATTTCTTAATGTTTTGCCTTAGAAATATCATAATAGATAGGGAGATAGATAGGCAGAATTTTTCTTTAGATGAGCATATGCCAGACCTGCTTGCTTTTGAAGAGCTGTGATTGTCAGAGGTCCAAAATGGGCCAAGTCAAATTAGCACTAATTAGCACTTCAGCAGCATCATTCGTGCTGTAAATGCTGAATTCACCACAACTTACTACTGCCTCATCGTGGCAGCCTGTGAATAAATCCTTAAGTACCTCGCAGATGCTCCAATATTTAGAGGGCACAAACCTTGCCACTGCCTAGGGAGTGTGGTAGTCCATATTAATGGGAACCTGGTATGTTCAAAATGAAAAAAAACTTCTTACAATTGCCAAGGTGAGAGTCATGCATTAATACCGAGACTGTTTTCATATGCTACAGGGTTAAGTACCTTATTTTTGTAAAGCGTTGTTCAAACTTTCTTTGAATTCTATCTGGTAGTTGCATTATTAATCTACTTTGTAAACTAAAATCTGGAAGATTTATTTATAAGAAAGGGCTTTTTTTTACACAGGCATCTGCCTGCCTGCTTGCCTAATTCCCCTCTCCCATTTAGAAATCCAAGAGTGAAGGTGGCTGCCTCTGAAACAAATAATGCAGAGGGTCTCTTAACAAAGCGAGGGGCTGCACTTGCTCTTCTCCTGCAAAATTCAGCGGCGCTGCTCCCTGGCTGGATGAACAGCTGTGGCAACAGCCCTGAGCAGGCTGCAAAAGAGTGGGGACAGTGGCAGATGAGATGGAGCAGGAGAGTGAAGGCAGCATTTGGTTGAGCAGTTGGGTAGAGATGAATTTTAAGCAAGGGAGGGTTGGCAAGAGGTTTTTGAAAATGGTCAAAACATGGAACAGAGCCGGTAGTATGTCCCATGATGCTGAGGAGATCACTGAGAGATGGGCTGGAAAGAGTTGCATGAGGATGCTTAAATACATTTGATTTGAGCAATGTTTCTAATGCTGATGAGACTGGACATGCTTTATGGGACTACTTGAAGCTTGCTTTTACATTTTAATCATACTAAACTTTCTGACAGTAAGAAAACAAAGGAACTTTCTCTGCTTCTTCCCCGAAAATATGACTCAGAAACAAACTTTTTCTTTCTCTGCCTTAGAAACCTAGTAATGCTTAAATGTGTTTAAAAAAAAAAACAAACAAACAAAAAACAACAACCAAGAAAACCCTAAACCTTGCTTAATGCATCATAAAGAACTGACTGCATCTTTTTTTAACTGAGTGCCTTATCCAAGGCAATGAAACCTTTCAGTAGTAAAAGAAGAAAACTGCCTTGGAATGGATGTTTTCATTGGTCATCCATCTACTGCACTGTAAAAGAGTAAATGATCTTCTTGATGTCTCCTCCCAGCAAATACCAGTTCTCATGTTCAGGGTTTCTGTATGGCAGTTGTATACATTAGGAGATGCTGCTTAGAAGTGATAAAACATGCTATGGATGTGATGACATAAAATTAATGTATAATGCCACTGAAGAAGCATATGTTGAATGCTTCTCCCAGGGCTAAGTACGGTATTTAATCACCAAAGTTTTGGTCTTTGGCCTTTTAAAATGCTTGATTGCTTACAATCAGGAGTCATGGCCCCCAGGGTGTTACACAGAAGTTTGGAAAGGTTGAGGTTTGATAACAGAACACTGCTTGTATTGATTTCTTCTGGTATTCACTAAAACTTATAAAAAATTTAAACAGCACATTTATGTTTTTAAAATCTCTATAACAATAAGAACAGGAAATGCCTTTTTTTTTCCCCTGAATTGTAATTGTGAAAATGATATTATGAGAGATTGTGATTCAAGATTGTATTTTCACTTGTCTTAACTTTTAAGAGTAGTGATGTCTGCCTTAGAGTTTGAATTAAAAAAGACATTGTGTCTGGTTTATTATTATTATTGGTCCTACATTCTCATGCAAGCCATAAAACCATTTTAGCATAAATTCCTTAGGTAAATGCTATTATTAAGTGCTATCAGGGTTGAACACCAGTCATTAAATCCTTCTGAGCAGTAACAACTGGGAGAGTTTAATGGAGCCCTCATCAAAGATGAACATGGAAGAAGATGGAGAGAAGCTTCTGTGCATGCTGCCTGTAGCCTGGAGGGGAACAGAGCAAGGAGAACCTCTATAATTTACTGTGCTTCTCTGTTGTAAGGAAAAAAGAATTAAAACATGTAACCTAAACCAAAGCCCAGTAAAGCCTGTGGGAAGCTTTCTGTTAACTTCAATGTGCACTAGATCTGGTTGATAGATTTCTAAAATACAAAGTATTTCACATGGTGTGTTGAAGAGGTTTTTCCATGCAATGGACACACATAATGAGATCTTTCATTCTCTCTTGTTCCCAGATTTGGCCTTGAAGAAAACCCTGGAGCTGAATGTTGCTGAACTTTGGGCAGAGTTAGATTCTGACCTGAATATTGAGTGCAGAGTCCTTGTGTATTTTTGTTTGTTGCCACATGTAAGTTCTTTATCCTTTGCCACTCTGTTCTTTAACATCTGCAGGTTAAAGGATTCTGAACCAGAAATAGCTTTGCACATGGAGGTCTGGGCTGTGGGGGCAATAGCTCTTTTTTTTACCCCGTCAACAGAGCTGGCTGCTTCCCTCCTGCAGCACTGTCTCCACTGAGAGGTCGATGGTTACCTCTACACATAGATGCTGGCAAGTGTCTATTTTCCTCAGCAATAATGCACAAGGTAGAATATCTTGTAGAAATCCAAGGTTTGCCTTTCAGGTAGTTAAATATGAGCACACCAGCGTGCCATTGTATCCCTCTAGTTGATTTGGTCATCTGTTATTTAGTTTCTTGAGTGGCTTTTTGTACCAACCACTTACATATCCCAAGTATCAGAAATCTTTTTAATAAAGAGTTGGTTTCCTTTCCTCTGTGATTCTTGACAATGTGATTCATGGGAGCAATGAGAGATTCTTTTTCTGCACAAAATAATTCATTCTTCAGAAAGAAAACTGTAGAGCCCTCTTTGTATCTGGAAAAGAGATATCATTGCAGGGAAATCATCCATTATTTCTCATTTGGCACTTGAACATTGACTCTAAAAGTGTTGCAGTTACTTTTTGGACTGGGCATCTATTTTCCAGGATTTGGAGTGCTGCAGATTCCAAAGGCCATCTCCTGCTTATATGTATTACCGCAGATTTCCCAGAAACACAATTGTCTTTAGCTGGCTGTTAAAGTCACTGACAAGCCTTGAGAAGAGAGGAAATGAGGCTCCAGCTGAACAGTAGTTCTCCACATTTTCTATTCCTTTCCATCAGAAGATTGGGTTGGAGGTGCTGTGTGCTATTTGGGAGGGCTATATACTTAGTGAACAGGAGTGAGTGGACTCTTCCCTGTCGGCAGCATGGGACAGGGAACATGTTTGGAGAGAAGTCATCCACCTCGCTTTCTCAGCAGTGTTTGACTGAAGCATTCATTTTGCTGTCCCCAGCCAAGCTCTCAGTTCAGTTCCTACAGACTGAAAGACTGCTGCTATCCCCAGGGAGTGCCAGCAGGAGAGCCAGAGCAAACCCCAGGACCTGCAGCAGGCTGCCCCAGGAAGTGTCCCCAGCTCTACACCTGGCTCCTTCAATTTTCTGACAGCAATTTTTCATTTGGCTAATTTTAGGACTTCACTGCATGAAAGAGATGGGGCAAGCAGGGGAAGGTGACTTTGCCATTATTTTAGATTAATTTATTATTTTTTAGAAATCAGTCTGAAAGGTCCAGGAACAGATACAGAGTGAGGAAAAGAAGTGCCTGTGTCACCAAAGTGACATCACTGTGCATTTATGTAAGGTTTGTCTTTCCCTTTGCAACTGAAGTATGACACATCAAAGCTGCTGCCTCCAGTTGCTGGTTGCCTGTAAGAGTTTCAGGTTTCTGTGTTTTATCCCAAGATCATGTGGACACCTCATAGTCAGTAGTCAGCACATAGGGCAAAGACAGAGTGCCTGCTCGTGCTCAGCTTAATTCCTTTAAGTGCTCTGGTAACTGTCAAACTATAAAAGCAGCACGATGGAGACTGACTTGTTTGCATTGCGGAGCCCTTTTTGATATTCAATATCCCAAATTATTTTAGTGAGTAGATGTGATGAGAGCTTTATAGAACTGCAAACAGTCCATGAAGATAATACCCTGGGGCAGCTAATTTTCCTAACATAGAGCATATACTCAACTGGTATAACACAGTACAAATATTTACCAAAATCAGTTTTTGGTGTTTACCTTGGAGTGGGAAAGCACATTTTGAACAATTATTCTCTTTTGTGCCCAGCTATGCAAGGCAGAATATATTCGGCAGCATCCTGTAGTCAAGCCATGGATGCACACACAGTGAACGAAGTTAAAGTGTATCGTGTTGTGTTATGCTGACCACGGGAGAAATAAAAGGCACAACTAGGGTCAGGATTCTATATCAGAAATTATATGTTTAAACACAATGATGAATTTTTAAATATATTTGGCCATAATTAGCAAGAGTCAGCTCAGGAAGGCCCTTGAAAATTTTACTGTGGCATTTCCAGTGTTTTGCCTAAATAATGAAGGGGATGTCTTTGGCAAATGCTTATCAGCAGCTGGTAGCCCTGAATATTTGGGTTGTACAGAAAAGCAGCAAGCTGTTCCTCATGGTACTCAAAGCCTGGGCTCCTGGGCAGCGCTGTCAAGGTCTCTCACAGCAGAAATGTTTGTGCTTTTGTGCCCCACTGAAGGCTGGTGGTGCCACGGCAGCTTTGGCAACGCGCTGCTGCCGTCAGCAGGGCAGGGCCATTGAGTTACCAGAAACAAAGGGCTACAGATGAGACTCCTGTTAGTGTCTTACACGGGTAACATGGTCACATTCTGCTTTTCTTCTACTCCTTTAAGCAGTTCTTCAGTTTCTCTGCTTCTTTGAAATTGAGAGAGATGATTTTGGAAGGATGCAGATGAAAACAGTCCATAGAAAGAAATTTTCAATGAGGTCACTTTGCTGTTTCATCAGATGAGGAGGAGCTTAAGGAGAACATTTCAGGCTTGCTAAGAATGCTGATTTCTGATAAAAGGTAGAGATTCTCAAACGTTCATCAAACAGTTTATACCAGGGATGTCATGTTTTTCAAATACAGTACCCAGTTTTTATGTTGTAGACATCAATCATAAATTGAAGTTGGGTGACTTAACAATTAATGTATACACTAATTAGAGAGAGGATAGGCTTGCAGTATCACAAAGTTCTAATGGGGTCAGGGATGAAATACTACAAGAAATGCTGTTTTTTCCTCCTTTGTCTGGGAGCCATTATCTATTTTAATTCCTCTCTATTGAAATATGAATCATGTGAATCTTACCTTTAATTTGTTTCTTTATCAGTGCTTTGTTGACTTCATAGTTTATACAAACCACAGCAGGGGAGAGCTGTGAGGCTATGTATCAAGCATTATAATGCATTAGAGTAATCACTTTTCTCTCTAACACATCAGATTTTGTCATCAGGTTTTATGAGTATAGGCGTTATTTTTCTCAGAATCTCCTGAAACTATTCATCTTAATTAACAGTAGTATAAGCTTCTTCATGAAGTTGGAATACATTTTATCAGGAAGAAATTTCACGGTAAGTGCACGTGCTTATTATTTCTAAACAAAGTGATGCAAAAAAAAAATTCCTATACTTCAGAAAGCTTCCTTTTTAAAATTAACTTGCAACTGTTAGTGCAAGGTTAAAAGTTGCAGTATTTTCTTCTCAAGTGACCAGATGGTTCACAGAGCTCTGAGAGTTCCTGAGCCCCATCCTCCCTCCTGGCAGACTGCAGTATCTGCTGGTGTGGTGTCAGCTTCCCAAGGTATGCAGGTAGTTGTTGTTGCCTTTGTTCTCCTTTCTGTGATGTGACAGGTTTTCCTACCATCCTGTGTGAAGATGTAGGTATTTTTTGTCTTTTGACCCTTGTCCAAAAATGCTTTTTGATCAGGGGTCAGCAAATGCACCACAATTTCAAAAGACAAACAGTACAAATTATCCAGCTGTTGATGGTCAATGCTATGAGCGGGTTTCTTAAAAGCATGCTCAACTATTTCTCACCAAATTTTCAAGGTAAAAGAAAATATGAGCCAAATACTTTCTGTTCCCTGAGCAGTGCATGGTGGCAAGCTGGGGTATCAGTTCACAAGCAGCAGCTCCCCGGTAAGCTGGCACTGGCCTTGAGAATGGTTTTCAACACAGTGTTATTTCTAGTGCCAGTCTTTTGCTCCTGTATTTTTTTTCTTAGCAGATTGATGAATAGAAGACCCTGAATGAAGTGGTTTGGCATTTGTTTTCTGATGTGACAAACAAAGAACAGCATGGTCATAGAGGTTTTCAAGGCCTCCTTATTCATCAGCAGCCTTAAAGTAGCTGTGCCATGTCATTATGAAACTCTGTGGATATTTTTTTTCATCAGTCGCAATGTTGAATTTGACAAGGGAAGTGCTCAAAGAATGATAAAAAGCAAGAGACATCTTGTACATTTCAATGGGGCATTTATAGATCATTTTTATCATCACCTTTTTTGCTATGGTTCGCCCTTTAAAACCCTCAGCATTATTCCAAGTTATCCTTGCAAGATTTGCCTTTGGGTGAGCATATCCCCTTCACTTCTAAATTCTTTATGACCTCATACTGGGTACTGTGGGGCTTCTTATGTTTAGGAGCAAAGGCATCCCACAGTGCTGACTGTCTGAGACTAGGAGCTGGTTTGGCACTGTGAGGCTCCAGAATATCATCTGCCCTGTGCACTGGGGCTGGGCAGGAGCCAGAAAACGTGCTGAGCTTGCTCTGCCCTTCCAGGATTGTGTCCTGCTGAGGGGAGCTCACGTGCAGTGTGGCTCTGACTGTCCAAAGCTGCTTCATGGCTGCTGTCTGAGCACCCTGCACTTCCATTTTCTGTGTAAGTGCAGATCCAGCTGAACTAGCAGTTTTTATCTGGGTGTTGCAGTCTTACTGTATGAAAAGATTATTTGAGCTCTCAGAGACCAATGCACTTTGAATTATTTTTCCCCCACTGATGTTTTGTTTTCTAGTGGTGGATTGAGTATGTGAATTTGGGTGTCAAAACATGTATCTCAGGCTCTGTTAAGGTGAGGAAGTGTGTCTGTATATTTGCAGTCAGGATCACAGCCTTGTGCAGATTGTGAGTGCTCTATATAGTGCTGGGAAAGACAGGTTATAGCAAGTGCTGGCATTTATGGAGAAGCAGTTTGTTGATGCAACAGCTGCATCTGAAATTTGTTGCCCTTTGTTTATAGACTGATCCTGGTATTCGAACACTTTGAGTGTTTCATTGCTCAGGTGTCCAGAATTTGAAACAAAATCAATTATAACTGCTATAGGCAAGGGGGTTTATGGTCATAATGTTCCAGTGACAGTGTCAGGGGAAAGCATCAGGAACTTCCAGCTAATGTTTGTTTGCAGAAATCTCTACACAGTCTTAAAATAGCAGTAATTGGTACAGGAAAGCAGGTACAACATGATCTCTGTCCCTACAGAAAAGTAACAATATAGTTAGGTAGTATAATGTTAGAAATAGAAAAATAAGATGTGACACAAAAATGCAAGTCATGTTCTAGATGGAAGATAGTTGGTTTCACTGCACTGGCTTCTAATGGCAATCTCTTTGCAGGATACTTCAGAAATGATGGATTGAGGCACACACATAATGGCCTGTTCCAGTCAGGAACTGAGACAGCCTCAAAGGGAGCTGCCGATGAGATCTATAGAGTGGGACATGTGAGTGTATACAAGAGCAGTGTTGGTATAATTTTGCATGTATATCTTCCTGCCAAATAGTTAAAAAAAAGTCAAGACTGCACATTTTGGAGGATTAATCATCTGAGATTTTTCTCTAATTTATCACCAACAGGAGTAATGTTCTCTTGTTTCTGTTTCACAGGGACACCCACATAGCCTTTAAAAAGCATAAATAAAATTACATCCACACAGGCTGTGGGTCTGTGCAGCAGCTGTTCACATGACACTGTATTTTATCTGCATACATTTAATCATTTTTTCCTGAGCAACTGTCTCAATCTGTCAAAATATTTGTAAATAGATTCAGTTTCCAGTGAAATTTGCTTTCACTAGCACTACAGAGAGACAGGGAAGACTTATGCCCAGGGGGAAGAAAAAAAGCAAAATTGTTTTCCATTGCAGGTCGAACAGCTCAGTCCTGAGGCGTTTGCCTTGATGACTGTGTGAAGCCAGTGCTCTCACTTAGCAGCTACCTCATTTCTGGGACAAGACATTTCATTTCACCAGACAGATTTCTCCACAACTGAACAAGCACAAACAAAATGGTAGGTGACAGAGGACAGCTCTGTATTTCAGTAGAGGAGGAACTCACCTGGAAAGAAGGGATATTTGGCATTTGTTCCTTTTTTTCAACCCTAACTCCCTGTGTCCTTCTCTTGTGTCCCTCCTCTATGTAATGTGTTAATGTTTCCTTCCTATCTTTCAAACCTCCCCAGTCTGAGGGTGCCTGGGGATTTAGTGACAATTTACTACAACAGCTAAACAGATGAGCTGGTTACTACTGCCTATCAGTTCTTCAGCAAATTCAATGTCTGTGTTAGCCCAGCCTCTGTGTTACCGACCCTCTGGGTGCACAGGTGTGGGAAGAAGATCACTTAAAGCCTCTTGGCTTTCCAAATCCATCACTGTCCCTTCTGTAAGATAACACAGATCCCTATTCGACTCATCAGACAGGGAGGAGCAATGCTTCCTGAGAAACTGGGGATGAGGGCAGGTACCATCATGAGGTGTAATTGCTTTCCAGAACTATCCTGGAGGAAGTTTGTTAAAGCACAGGATGCAGGATCACTTTCAGAAGTGGAAACACACAGATAGGCCAGCACTGCCCAGCAACATGGTGTCTCAGTCTGTTCTGACATCAGCTGCCTGTGGGCTTCCACAGCAGCTTCTGTACCTGCAGTCAGACCAAAGCTGTGCACTTGGAGCTGTGCAAATCCACATGCTTTGATTGCATCCTGAAGGAAATAAGCCTTACAGCTCATATCAATATATTGAACTTTAACTCTGTTGTATAAACCAGAAAATCCAGATATCAAGTGTATTTTTAAGCCTTAATCTGTAGCAATGAAAGTGAGAGATTGCCGTGTTTGCTAAAGCAAGGGGATTTCTATGTGCACAGGGTTACCTGAGGCCTTACAGAAGGGTTAGCAGGGGGAAGCAGCTAGCTCAGTTGGTTGTGTGATTTGGTGGATGTTTCAGTCTGGGCAGGAGCTGCTTTTAGGGTAAATAGAGCAAAGAATGTCACTGCCTTACCAGCAAGCATTAGCCACACCATTTTGGCATAGTCTTGAGCCCATCCTTTATGCCTCAGAGTTAGGTCAAAGGTGCTTTGTCTCAAAGCAGAACAGTTGACAGCCACCCAGTCTCAGCTGAGAGGGTTGTCATGTTTCCCAGCTGGGAGCACCGATGTTCTTGATACTTCCAGCTGTGGCTTAAGGCAGGCACTGGGACAAGGCCCTCCCAGCTCCTAGCTGAGTTAAAGGCTCTCTTGCATTTCCCAGACTCATGCCCCACCATGTAAACTGTGTGACCTAGCCCGGGCAGTGTGAGGTTCTTCAGACATGCTTGTCTTTCCATCAAGGCTCTTTGTTGTGTTGTGACAGCTACCAGGAATGTTAAAATGCATTTTAGACCAAGACCATGCAGTCTGTTGGTGGCAGAGCCGTGTGCAGGGTCTTCAGTACAAAAGTGAATTAGACCACTGATTATTTTGCTTATGGCTCCTTTGGTGCTCTGGACTTGGTACTCAATGATTGAGTGGCCAGATGTCCTGAAGCCACTGCATACAGGTGGACAATAAACTGTGTGCTACAGAGAAACAGCAAAGGCCTTCCTCCTTTATTAGGGAAAAACCAACGGTTTTATTGACTGGCTTTTTGCCTTGATCATATTTACAGTGTTACACTAGGCTTATTCAAATCATTTCAGTAGCAAGCTGAATACTCTCTGAAAGCAGTCTTGATTCCAGCCTGAAGAATAGGTAATGTTTAATGGATACAATGAGCTGTCATTTTAAATGAGCCACATTTTAATATGAAAAATAATTATTCCTCTGTAACAGCTCATGGTTTGTTTAGCTATGGGTAAAATACAGCTTTGATAAAGTACATTGCCAAAATGAAGCCAACTACTTTGAGAAACACACTGCACTAGCAAATCAGTGCTGTTACCACTTGTGTACAAGGTATGATTTTGTTTTTATACATAAAAGAATCTCCTACAGATGTTACGAGAACAAGCTAAATTAAAAAAAAAAAAAGCCAACAAAAAAACCAAAACCAAAACCTCAACAACAACAACAACAAGAAAAAGAGCAAAAAAAGCAAAGCCAAGAGCAAGTAGCAGCCCTCATCAAATGAATCAAATATTTGATATATGAAGGATCCCTGCAGCATCATCTGCAGGGCTGTTTCTCAGACTCTGCTCTTGTGGGCCACGACTGCTCTGTAAGCCATCAGAAGGACTTCTATCAAACAATGAAGAGAAAAGAAGCTCCTCTTAAAAAAACCCCTAAGCTCATTCCCACAAATGCAAGCAAGCAAATTGTGTACATGCAGGTGAAATTAAGAGTGAATGTGGCTTAACTGGTTGTAAATTAAACTATTGGCAGAACATGGTCTTGGAAGATGAGATATTCCTCTACTCTAAAGACCAGATTTAGAAATGTTGCTCGAGGAAGTGCAGCTACACTCTTGTTCCTGTGCTGTCCTGGTCTGCAGCCGTACCTGTACCTCAATGCTGCCACGCCCCGAGATGCTCCAACAGAAGTGTCGGGGGTGTTTCTGGGGAGCAAGCTTACAGCCTCCACTTCGGTGTTTACCAGGCTTTTGCCTTTGTTGGTTTTATCCTTTTTCACTAACGTGGAGAAAGTGAGGATTTTAGAACCACTCTGCTGGAAAATGTCACGCAAATGTTACTGACCCGCGCGGCCAGCAGGAGCTTTGCAGGGAACGCTGCGGGAACGGCCTGTCCCCCGATAAAAAAAATATAAAATAAAGATTTCTTTGCTGTTATTTGGACACTCGGGGGAGAAAACTCCGGCTAGGGGCGGGCACGGGGGAGGCCGGAGCAGCGCCGAGCGAGGACAGCAGGTGGCGCTGCTGCTGCAGGAACCGGCGCGGCCCCGGCCCGCCGAGCGCTGCGCCTGGAGAGCGCCGGGAAAGGGATCGGGCAGGATGGGAAAGGGATCGGGCAGGCTGGGAAAGGGATCGGGCAGGATGGGAAAGGGATCGGGCAGGATGGGAAAGGGGGATCGGGCAGGCTGGGAAAGGGATCGGGCAGGCTGGGGAAAGGGATCGGGCAGGATGGGAAAGGGATCGGGCAGGATGGGAAAGGGATCGGGCAGGATGGGGAAAGGGATCGGGCAGGATGGGGAAAGGGATCGGGCAGGATGGGAACGGGATCGGGCAGGATGGGGAAAGGGAGATCGGCCAGGCTGGGAAAGGGGATCTCTCAGGATGCCTGTTGCACCAATCCACGGGAAGGAGTGGGGAAAAGGGGGGATCTTCCAGGATGCCTGTTGCACAGATCCTTGGAAAAGAGCAGGAGGAAAGGGGGTATCTGCCAGGCTGAGAAAAAGGGGGGATCTCCCAGGCGGCCTGTTGCATTGGTTCATGGAAAACAAGGGGCAAAACCCAGAGTATTTCCAGGGACTCGTTTCTCTGGCTGTTAATCTCGTTTAGGGAAAAAGAAAGTATGAAATATTAAGAACCACTCAAAACTAGCAGACTGTGTGTCTAACAGTTTGGCTAAGCCCACCACCACAAGTGCTCAAAACTCTGTTTTCAAATAACTTAACTAAGCAAAAAATGACAAATAAAGAGCCAAAAGAAAAAGCCAAACAAGTAAACAAAAAACCCCCAAACCAACCAATCAAGCAAAGTTCTCCTGCCCAAAAAGCCAAACAAGAACAAGACAACAAACCAACAGCCACACTAGTCTAAGATCTGTATGAGAATCCTGAAAGACTCGGGAATGTCTCCATCCTCACCTGACTGGAGGAGTGCTGGAAAAATGTGCATGTGTGTATATATATATATATACATGATGACAGGCACAGACAAAGACTAATACACATTAAATAGTTTCAGATGAGAAGACAAGTTTGGAAAGAAAAAATAAGTATTGTGACATATTTCAGTGCTCAGAATATGACAGCAAACTAAAGGGAGTTGTATAGATATTGTACAAGAAAGTTTATTCAGGTACTCTCTCCCATACCAAGAATAGAACATGATCCTATTGTACCTGTCTATTATCTCATCCTGTCTATGGGTTTGCACAGCCAAATCCTTAACTATTATCTAAGTTGTTATGCCTCACCTGACTTCAGTAAGTAATGGCAATATATACCAGCTGTGTCTCCTCAGTATTCCCCTGCATTCCTGCCAATTCCTTGAACTTTTTGGGAAGCCCTCCTTTATTTGACCAGTTCTTCTCTCTTTCAGTGGTAAGTGTTTTGATGATTTACAATCCTTTCCAGTCTCATGAACTTTGCGCTCTTCTTAGTCCTGGTGGTTGCTGTCTAACAGTCGCTTTCCATTAACCTTAAGATGTCTTACCTGTGTTTGTTGTTGTATTTAGGTACTTAAGCATCTCCCTCCAATTTAATTCTCTGTATTCTAATATGTAACTTAAAAGAAATATGACTGTTTATAAATGAACATTGTATGCCCCTCCTTTGTTGCCTACAGCATGTTGCTGAAAAGGCTCATATTAGAATTGGAGAATATTCCACGGGGTGATTTCATTGATCTTCCCTCTGGCTAGAATAAACGTTTTTTTAGTAGCCTTAAACACCTTTGAATATATTATAGCTTACAAATCGAGTATGATATAGATCCACTTGTTTGCCATGTCAGAGGTGCCATATTTCTGAATGAGAGTGAAAGAAATCTGATGGTTCAACTACTTAAGCACAGAAGTGAGCCAGATTTTCAGCATAGCTTTGCAGCTATTTGGACACCTCAGTGAGAAAACTACTGCGGGGGACCACCAAGGCCTTTGCTATTTAAGGATGTCACAATGGTATTTACTATTTAAAAAATCTGGACCCAAGTAGATGTGTAGTGTTTTTTAAAGTAAAAGCTTATATCTGTTGCTGCTAAGGAAAAGAAAACACTGTAAACCAGTGCCTCTGGGGATTTGTACAGGATGTATATGCTGTCTGAGCTGCTATGTATTAGCATAAATCTATGGGTTAAATCATTATTTGCAATTTGAGCTTTGCTGAAAAACTTCTTAAGTGAGACCAGGAAGAAGATGCACAATTATTTTTGTTTTGCATAATGAGCCTGGCTAAGTAGAAGGTCACCTCACAGTAGAATTTTTCAAGGATACCAACATTTCCTCATCCTATACTGTGTGTCTGATAAAAGAGCGGGGTCTTGAGATGTCTGCTTCACTAATTGAAGGTCATATTAGCATGAATGGGTCTAGCCTTAGCTGAGAGCTACCATTGCAATTTAACGCCGGTTCTCTTATAGAGCAGAAATATGTTTTTTTCTACAAGAGTTACTCTTCATAATGCAATGTCATCAAATCTAATGTAGAATGGTACATTTACATATATCAGTAATTTAATCCTCCCCTTTTAAAATAATTAGCATAAATGAATAGAAGTAAAACCATGTGATAGCTGAGATATAATGTTATGTGTATATATACAAAATATCACATAACACTGTTCCTACAGTGAATTAAGGCTTTGTTGATCTTAAGCAATAAAAAAATCAATTGGATTATAACACAGAGCTTCAGTGAGGGTTTCCAGGATCTTAGAAATTAATGCAGTGTTCATGAATATGGAAAAGGTTTCCTTGTGGGATTCAGAAATGAGGTGACAGTGCAGCAGCTGGCCAACAAATCCATGTGACTGTTGGTACAAGGGTATAAATATCACCCACTGCTGCAAGCACAAGTTAAAGATGTGGCATGGACAATCAGTTTTTAAGTTGTCTCCTGTGCAAAAGAACTGTTGACTCAATCAAGAAACACAAAAATAAATTCTGTTGCTAAGGCTTTATTGTGGGGCCAGAGCATTCCTTTGAAGCTTCTGGTGCTGGCTGCTGTCAGGAGCAGGACACTTGCCTCAGTGATTCATTGCCCCTAGTCAGGTCAGGTGTTCCTTATAAACCTAAAACTAGCACTTGACCAGCTACTTAGGTTTTATTTTAGCATTGAGAAGTGCTCTGAGAAAGGAGTATGACTCAGGTTCCTAACAGCTGTAGGTTCTGTTCAGGTAGTGAGAAGTTAGGTGCATTTTTAAAGTATTTAGAGCTGATGGAAAACAGAGTCTTTTGAAATTAATCTCAGCTGATAAAACCATGATCCTAAATCAAAGTTCTCTGTAACTGTGCAAATGCTGTCCAGCATAATTGGCTAGAATTGCTATCTAGGTGTTAAAAATATCACTCACTTCAGATAAGCCTTTATCAGGCGTGCAAATTAGTTTGCAGGTAAAATAGCTCTTGACAGGTCCCAAAATTAAAACTGCCTGGTTTCATGTGGCTTTATTTAGTCCTACTCCACCAGAGACCCCCATCTGAAAGTTGTCTCTTTACTGATTTGGGACATAATGGAGAATTAGATTAATGATAGCTGGGATAGCAGCATGATATAGTTTATTAGGAAAAGGAGATATTACAGATGTCTTCATGTGAGCGTCACTACGTGACTCTGGGAGGGGTTTGTGTCGCAAGCTGGATTTCTTGTAAAAACTTGTCAGTACAAATGCTATTCTTAATCAAGGGTTTGGGGTTTTTTTTTCTGCATCTGAATGAGAATAAATTATGACAGTGTATTTAGCATTTGTTTAGAGAGAAGAATTTGTGGGCCTACTGGAGAATGCTGAGCAAGGAGACACCTCTGAAGGGATGCCTCTCTATTTTTGAGTAATTGGGTAGCAGGATCCCAAGTCAATTTGTTTCTTACAGAATCTTCCTTGTGAAAATCTTTGCTGAAATATGTGGATACCTGAAATGTGTCACCCTGAGAAAAATCAACATAGGATTTACTGCAATTTAATTTTGTACACATCAACACATTTCTTGATTAGACTTCAAGCTTTCAAAAAAGATGTCACTGTTTTCCTGCAGTAAAATTAGGACTTAAATCTTCATCCAGTTGCTTTTTCTCACAGTACAGCTCTCTGTGGACAGAAGCAGACAATCTGCACATGCTTTGTTCTCTATCCACATCCCTGGCATATGTTCAGTGACTTTGTATAGGCCAAAATATTTCTGCAAGCTCTGGTTTCCCAAATGCTGTCAGGTCAGAAAAATGGTTGACCAAGTTCAGGTGACTTATTTTTCATAGTTGTTGGGTTTTGTTTTGTTGTTGTTTTGGTTTTTTTTAATACTATGTTAGAAGAAGAAAAGCTTCATTACAATCACAATATATGCCATGCATAAAGCTTAATTTACAGCTGTGGGGGAACACTGTATTCTGGATTACCTGTCAGTTGTAGGAAGCACCCATCAGTTCAGAATTACAACAAAGGAGAAATGGAAGGCTGCCTTCTCTGCTCCCAGGTACTGCTCTATTCTGCAGTGTCATTGTGAAATATTAATTACATTTATCAGAACAGGATTAAACGTGGAATGAATGATTAATTATTTGACACTGGGATAAATTAAAGTTTTGTCCGGGGTTTATGTATTCATTAATTACTTGTTAAATCAAAGAGAGGAGGAGCAATCTTTTCAGCTGCATTGGTGCAGTGATTTGTGCAATTTATTTGGTATTTGAAGGTGCTTTCTGTAACAAGGTAATTGTCACGATAATGTATTCTGCTTAGTGTGTAGTGCACAGTTTACTTCCTTGCAGGTCTTAGCCTTTTACTTTCATCTTCTATGATGTCTTGAAAGGTCATTGACATAAGGGTTAATGTAACACACCCTTGATGAATTTTTGCTATCAGAGCAGAAGCAATGTGCTCATGTTCCTCAGCAAAGGGAGCTGCTATCAAGAGAGTAGGTGAGTGTGAGCCTTCCCTGCTGGATGGTTCCCTGCCCAGTACCCCACTGGTACTGGCATGTGGTCATGCTGTGCCACACTGCTGTCATACAGGTCACTTGAATTCTTTGCCAGGATGTGACAGCAGGAGGCTCATATTCATAATTGTGTCTAGAACATGTACCTTAGAGTACTTCTGAGCTGACAAGATTTTCCAAGAAAATCCTTGGGAAGGTTCCACTTTTGTGTTGATGGTGCTGTGTAGCTGGACATAGCACCTTGTGGTATTTTCACTTAATTTTTACTGGGCTGATGTCAAGATTGACTAGTTACTGCTGGGATTGCTTGCATTTGATAACACTTTATGCATACAGATGCATCAACTGATGGTTGCCAAAGAGGTTCAGCTTTGCCCTGTCTTGCCTCCCTTAACAGGAGGTGGCCATGCTGTTCTTCATCACTGCTTATATTAAATAGCTGCTGTGTTGTCCTGAATTGGGAGAGAGGGGGACCTTGTAGTCATATGTGTTATTCAACCCTTAGCGGATACTTGGTGAGTGATAAAAGCCATCACGTACATGCATTTGTTTTCTTTGTACAAGGAATTCTTCCTTTCTCCTCAAAAGACCCCTTTTCATGGTGTTCAGTATTTAACAAAGGGAATCAGGACAAGGTTTCCTCTTTGTGACTGAAGATTTATTAACAAAGCCAGGTAAATACTTATCCTTCAGCTCTTTGTTTTCTCTGTTCACACTGCTTATTGTTGAGGGCTCAGAATCACAAGCTGTAGGGTTTGAGTGTTTATAAGAGGTGCAGAGGTTGATTAAAGCTAGATTCTGACTGGGTCTACACAGATGTTGCAGTGTGAAGAGAAGATAACAGAACTGGTCAGAAGCCCAGGTACTTCTAGAAATGAAAAACAGAGAAAAAGATTCAAAACATGTGAACACATTTGAAAAGATTAACCTCTCCCAAACACCACCCCCTGCCCTGCCCCAGAGAGCTCAGCTGGTTTGGACATTGCAAGGACCATAGGCAGCAGCTGTGATGACGTGGTTCTCCCCTTAGGAAAGCCCTAAAATTCCAGGGCTTGAGAGAAAATATTACCAATGTAGCACTGCTGAGAGATGCTAAAGGATGTGTCACACTGAAGATGTGATATACCACACTGGATCAATAAATAGCCCGCCGACTAACTGGAAACAGTGGTGCAGATTCTCATTTCTACCTCATTTTAATAAACCCTTCAGTATCAGGGATCAAGTTGTGTGTCCCAGTGGTGCTGTGGCAGGAAAGGATATTCACTAGACTAAGTGTAGGGGACATTTTGGGAGAACATGCCTTTCCTGCAACGCATTTCCCAGGCTTTGGAGGCTGCTGGATTTGTGAGTTGTCATATTTATTAGTCAATTCCCATTCCTCACCATCATTATTAAAAATGACACCACCAGTTTTTGCATCCTGGACTGTGTTGTATTGGTCTGAATAATAACATTCTTTATTTTTAAGTTGAGAGCATTTTGTTTTTGTTCTCTATCCACCAGGGAAAATATACTTCTGCTATTGCTGCAACGCACAAGGGACAGTTAAATCTAATAACTTAATCTAGACTTCTAGAAACAAAATTAAATTTTCAAATAAAGGCAAACTGACAGCTAAGGCATAAATCTTTTATTTAAAATAGAAAATAACCCCGTTCAAATGCAATCAGAGAAGACAGATATGGGTAAAAAACAAGTAGAGATAGGATATATGGTGCATAAATTTGCTATGTCTGTGTGATAGATCAAACAGGGTGACCTTAAAAATGTTCCTAAAACATCAGCTAAAATAGGAAATTTGCATGTATTTAAATACAGCTTGTTAATGAAAGATGGACTAGAAAGAATGGTAACAGTGACAGGAAAATATAGCATGGGTGTAGTGTGCAACAGAAAGGTCACATTAGCTATCAGTGGCTGAAACGTAAATATTTACTGGTTTGAAGCTGGCAGGAAGTTCTAGAAATAAGAAGTAATATCTTCCACTGCTTAATGTATCTTCTTAGATAAAATATCTAGCTGAAAAAAAAGACCTTGATTCAGCAAAGTTCCTAATTAACCAAATGCTTAAAATCAGACAGCCTCTTAGATCCAAATTACCTTAATGGGACTACTCACAGATGCAGTTTTGCTAGAGACAAGAGCAGGTCCCTGTGATGAAGCATATTATCAAGATCACAGAGGTTGCTATGAAATTTTATCTGCCTTTGCATTGGTAAAAAGAGATGTTTATACTCAGATTTCTCAAGTGTATTTCATTCTCCTTTCTTGGATGCAATTCTGTGGAAGATGGTTGGGTTTGTTTAAGTGTGAGATCAGATTGCTCCCTGGGAGATGGCACTTATTTCCAACTCAGGAGAGAAAATGTAGCTTGTCAAGAGGACCTGATATTAAATCATGAGGAGCTCTTTTGTGTAAACAGTCTCCTTGGACAAAAAGCTGCCTGGGGTTTCTTGATTCCTGCTGTCATTCTTTCCTGGGAACCTTTTCCTCTGTCACCCTATCCTCAGAGCAGCAGGTGAGCCACACTGCTGGGCTGGGATGTGTTTAGACTTGGTCTGCCCAGGTGTCTGCAGAGAGCCTCTAGCTTTTTCATCGTATCCTCCGAACGGGAATTTCTCCAACTACGTAAGCAACGGCATAGGCACCTCTCATTCAGCTCCACTGCCCTTAAAGAGTTTGAGACTGGCTTGTCCATCTGGTCATCCCTAGAAGTACATTGTAATTATCTCCAGGTTCTTAATAAATCTCGGTTTTCTAGAGATTTCCACTGTAATTGGATCAGTCATTAATGTGGCCCAGATTTCCCCCCGTACTCTGCTGAGATTACATCTGTTCCCATACAGTGACCCAGTTAGAGCCAAGACACCTGTGTGACTGTGACAAAGGAAATCCATTTGTAAAATGTTATAAATATTTTGACGAACAGTGCCATAATAAAAGAAACATAGTTAGAGCAGGCAGCATCACCCAGCCCCTGGAAACAGCAGATGGATGTCCCAGTGGCTTCCCAGCGCTCCAGACATGGAGACTGATAGGCACACAGGATTTATCCTTTCAATTTCCTTGTCTGATGTTTTCTTTCTGTTGTTTTGCTAGCTCATTAATGTTCTTTTGTGTAGGTTTTATGAATTATTTGCTTTTAAAGTGGTATAATTCTGAAAGGTCTTTTTTTGTATTCATTGCTAGGAAGAGTGTAAGTCATTGATTAGTGACAAATGCCATCTTTTGAGAAGTTCTCTTAATCTTTGGGATGTCTATTTTGAAGGTCACTTCCATTTATTAAAGAATTGCAACTGTACACCTGAATATTTCATGAACTGCCAGTATTGTTTCTGACTTTTGCAATACCTCTGCATAGGGAAGGAGACAGATAACAGAAAGATTTTTAAAAAGTTACCCAGAAAGCTACATATTGACCTAATAGTACGTTGTCATTGGTCAAGTTGGACTGTTTCTGTCTGTATTACATAAAACAGGACAAATCAAAGCCTGGGGTGGTGTATATGAGCATAATGGGAATGCTGTCTTCACACTGAGTGTCAGCTATGTGGGGCTCTTCCAGTTGTAGCATAAACCTCTGCTAACAGCTGCAGCGTATAGGGTGAAAATACAAAATAGGAAATAGCCAGAGGGGCTTGCAATAAAATTGTGTAGATTAATCACTGGATTCCCTCAAATGAGTGGCATGCTATAGATCTGGGGCCCTTTCCTTTGGCCTCAGTTGCTGAGGAATGCCATTCTCTCAATAAGGCAGGATTTGGTGCATCATAAAAAGCACAAGGCTCTCACTGTTTCGTGATGAGGGCTCTCTCTGCACATGGCAGGGGCCTGTCATTCAAAAACAAAGGTCTTAGACTCAGTGTCCACTGGGGATTTGTGTTTAGGTATGTTCCATTTGTACTGTCTCACCTTGTGGGATTGGGCTGTTGAGGACAAGGTCCTTCTCACTGTGGGATCATTAAATCCGGATCATCTGTAAAAGGTTTGATCTGTGAAAGAAACTTTTCTATACGTTGTTATAATAAAACATGCCTTGGCAGGAGACATTTTAGAAATGCTGCTTGCAGGACTGCATTAGTGTAAAACTTAAAATTTGCCCTGTACTCTCAGCACTCCAGAAACAGCTTCCAGGATTATATGAACTTTATTCACATACTGTTTTCTTTAAACTTGAAACTTTTTGGCTGCTTTGTAGACCAATTTAGGTTATAGAATCATTAGAGCTTGCTAATTAAGGGAAATTAGGTTTATTTGTTTACAAGAGGCCTGTTCAAAAATGATACACTGTTACAGGGTGGTCTTTCCTATGGATTAGCCACAGTAGGGTATGTGTATTAGGGCAGCCAAAATCCAAGGAGACAATTAGCTTTTCTACCAGAGACTAGTTTTGTTAACATTCCCTTGATTTGACAGCTGGAATAGATGAATGTCATTACTGACCTTTTCAATTTTACAGCTTCTTCACTTTCATAATTCCAACTCCTGCAGCTGCAGCATGGAAATGAACCTTAATAATGTTCCCCAAACTCTTGAAAATGCATTACTTACCAGTTACATTTTACAATACTCTAAACAGTCAGAACCTTTCATATCACTGCTTTGGAAACCATAGACTAAATGCAATTAGCATTAGCAATTATGTGGTAGAAATTTCTGGACTGCTTTTGTGGAGTAGATCTGGATAATCAGGCATTAGGTATCCACATTTCAATGTGATATATGATGATGGAAAAATATTTCATGAGTTTTAATTATTGCTGGAAGATAATCTCTAGGTTCTGCTATTAATGCCTTTCATGTGATGTTATAGGGTCAAATACTGCTCACTTTAGCAATGTGAATAATTCTACTGAAGCTAATATATGTAAATATATTTTACAGAACCAGTTATAGAATGTAAATTCCAAAGGTACAGTTGTCTAAGGTGAGGTATCCCACTGAAATCAGAGTAATGACAAGACGCTGTTCTAGATGAGACTCTACTGCTGTTCTTAGTGCAGTTAATCACAGTCTGCATTTATTTTAATGAAGTTCTAGTTAAAAAAAGAGAAAGGGTTAGAAGGGACTCCATCACTGTGGAGAATGTGAGATTAAGTAACTTAAAACCATTATTAGGGGGAGGTGGGTAGGTTTGTTTGTTTTATATACAAAGTAAGACTAGTCCAGATTTGACGATCCAGATCAGGTAAAACTATAGGATTTATAATTGGAAAGCAAGGTGGAATTGTACAGAGTAGCAAAGTTAACCTTAGAAACAAGAATCCAAATTGTTAGTGATGTTACTCGCTGGGCTCAGGGGGTGGCTGTGGGGCTTACAGAGAAGCTCACCAGCAATAACCTCTTGCTCTTCCTCCTGCCAGGCAGCCTGGTTAAGTCCACAGTGTATTAACCACGTTTTAACATATTTTTACAGTCCTTTTGAAAGGCTTTTTTCCCAAGCTCTCATGTAGCTAATGGGTTGAGTCTCTTCTGGGAGTTCAAATATCCTAATGAGATTAACTCATTAAATAACTGCCCATCACTTAGTTGCTGATACTCTCTTTTATTTGTGGCACTGGAGGAGAGAGCTGCCTCTGAAAATGTTAGTGCTGCTTGGAGACAATTTCTCTTTGAATATTTTTAGTTCATTACATTTTCCACCCTAGACAAGTCAGCATCCTTTTCCCTGGCACACAAGTGGATTGGATGATGCAGTAACAGTCTTTCTTCCTTCAGTTTGGTCAGGAAAAGGTGACAGGTTTTGCCACCATGGCATTGCCTCCTTCCTTAAGGAATAAGATTTAAATCTCCATGTGACTAATTAGTTGTCTCTCAAAGGATGGATTTGTTGGTGCTCACACAAACAGAAAGGCACTGTTGCCTTCCATGGATCCCAAGAAGGAAAAAACAAAGGAACTTCACCTCAAATTTTACCAATTAGCAACAACCCCCCCCCCCACTCCCAAATAAAATATACATATGAATATTTATGAGACAGCAAAAACCATGGCAGAAAACACAGGATAGCACTAAACCTGCATACTGGTGTTGGGTGGCAGGAGATGTTGCCTCCGTTTAACAGAGGTGATCCAAGTCTCATTTCTGCTGCTTTATTTGTGCCCCAGTGGTCAGGGGAAGCTGATGAGCGAGTGGCTCTTTGGGGCCAGGCCAGAAAGGAGTTTGTTTTTGGAATGCCTCCTGTAGGGAGCAGATGAGCCTTGGCTTGGAAAGAGGTGGCAGAGGTGCCAGGAAGGAGTCCGGGCAGTGAGACCTGGTTCGGCTGTCGAGTTATGCTGGTTGCTCCAGCTTCAAGAAACAAATGTTCTGTCCCTGGACAAAGGACTCAAGTAATGCCAAGCCTGTGAGATTCCTTTGAGGAGCTGGCTGGCTGCTGGGATTGCTGGCATGCTTTAGCTTTAACGAGCCTGGAGTTTCCCTGCACGATTGCTCGCAGGAGGGCTCCAGAGAAACACGGAGCTGTTGCTGTGACCTTGCACGTCCGCATGGGCAGTAGCATGTGTACTTACAGGAGCAGCCTTTGGGAAAACAGCAGAGCAAAGCTCTAATTTGAGAAATCCCCACAGCACAACCAGCACTTAGAGACGCTGTTTAAGGCATGGTTGGAATGGTCTGAAGAAGTTGGATCTTTCTGTCTGGTTAATGAACCCACACTTGAAAATGAGACGTGCTTTTATGATGACTGATTAAGACCACACTGCTGTTGTGATGACACTCGTGTAAAACCAACAATTTCATTTGTAGTTCTTAAGGATATGAAACAGAATTACATGCAACATTTAAAAGACATGAGGTATTATTCTTATAGGCTATGCTGCTCAGGTGTTTGTCTACACATAGTCTTTCTGGTCGCTTCTAAATAAAGCTCTGTCCAGGAAAATTGAAGGGTGCTCTCAAGCATTTCTCAGTGGCATGAGTCTGTCTTGGTTTGCAGGAGGTTTTTGGGTGAGCAAACCTCACCAAAATTTATGGTTTTGCAAATAAGATGTGAATATTTTGAACATTGGTGAGGTAAAAATATAAACAATGCCTTCATTACATTTTCCCCGTTTTTAATCAAGTCTAGTATTGCTTAAACTATTTCAAATAAAAATGACTGTTGAATTAGGATAGAAAGTAAGAAAAAAAGGAAAGGATTTTGTCTTGTCTTTTTGAAGCCAAGGTCTCTGGTTACAGTCACCAATAGAGGGATACAGAAAAATTCTTAATTGTCTGCACAAGGACACAGTATATGTTTATCTCTAAGGTGAGCAATATCTGAACTATTGAACCAACTAAAATAAAACCTTCTTGGTTTTGGTGGTGGGGGTTGTTGGTTTTGTTGTTTTTTGCTTGAGTTTCTTTTAACTTAGTTGAACAAGTCAATTGAAAACAAGTAGACCAATGCATTTCAAGCATAGCCAGGTACTTGGTCAAACTGTTGGACATACTGGCTGCTATTTAATGCATTACTGAACAGCCTAGGCTGTGACCCTAAGCACAGATATTGGATTCCAAATTACACACATCTTTATTTCTTTTGCATTGTGAGATAATGTGCTGTACTTCAGAACTGTCGTCCACATTCTTGGAACTTAATATTTGCAATGCAGAAGTGGAAATATCTGAGTTTCCTGAGGGTTTCATTCAGATGAAACACCAGTGAATGTCTGTCTGCACCACTAGTAAATGAAACAAAACAGAGACGGGGCAACATTTCATTGCTCATTTTTGCTTGCTGTAGACTTGTTTTAAAGACAGCAGAAGGAAATGGAAAAGGAGGGGAACTGCCAAAGTCACATCTGTACCTATCTGTATGTAACATTATCTTTTATGTCAAATCATTATCATAGCCAGGAAAACCCAGTGGTGTTGAGTACCCGCTGTCTGTGCATTACAGCAGAGGAGCTGGGAGGAGAGACCAGGAGTGAGGCAGTCATTAAAGAGAGGTGGTGCCTCCGTCCTAGTGACACCTGTGGGAATCTGCAGCGTCCCTTTGGGACAGTGGCAGGAGGCAGGGTGTGGAGCTGGGAAGTGCGTGGTGATGGCTTGGCCACACAGCTGAGTTGGGACACTGGTGTTTGCTGCCACTGGGAGGGAAAGGACGGCAGGAGTGCTCTGGAAGAGTGTCCAGGACATGTGCTCAGGACTGGCCCTGACAGTAGGTATCCCAGCACTGCCTTCTGTTTGCTCCAGTGATGAAATTTGTTGACTCAGAAGTTTGTTTAATATGAAATGTGAGAGGGCACATTGATGCTGATTTAAAAGAAGTGAATGTTCGCAGTTGTCTCTTGTGATTTTGGCAGATATCAATGATGGCAGATGTCAATATTACATTCAGAATTACTCTGGGAAAGGAGGTGCTCAGCCCAGGATGCAGTCCATGGTGCGGAGTGTGCTCTGGAAATACAAAATAATAACAGCTTACGTTGATAGTGTAAAGCATTGATTACATGTGCTTTGATGTGAAGAACCACACCCCTGATTGAACTTGGAGCTGCAGTCAGGGACTGAGTCACCACGTGGTCGTTTTTAGTCAAGCAGTTTCTGAATCATGGGCCTATAATTGCTTCAGATTCCTGCTATTGATCTCTTATGTCAAAATAATTGAACTTTATAGCTGACTTCTGATGCTTATTGAGAAATCATATAATTACTTCCAACTAGCTGTGAGTCAATAGCAGTTGAGTACATACCACTATTCAGAGTGCTTGATATATAAATTTTCTTCCAAATAAAAACAAGACCTACAATATATAAATAAATCTAGCAGTCTGGATGCATGGTCCTAAGTTACATAATTACATCACCTAGTATTTGTAGTACCTGGAATATCTCTTATGTGTTTGCAAATAAAATATACCAACTTCAGTCCCAGCCCTACGAGCTCTGGGACTGCTGTGCCTGCAGAGAGCCTGGCAGGGTCTGCACTGATGCAGCAGTTGGACACACAGAGCAGGGACTGAGGTCTTGTTGGCCCAGGAAATGCTGTGAAATGCTGGGAGCCAGCACATTTTATTGTGCTGGGGCTGGTGGGGACATGTCCTATAAAACACCAAAACCCTCTTCTCTTTCCATTTGAAGTTCATACCAGTCTGGAAAATCCTCTCCTGTATATCACTTTCTCTTTTTAGCTTTGCCTTTGCTCCTTTGCTTATACCAGTAAACTGTCTGGAGCCTTATTTACAAACCCCTGTATCCAGCACACAGATATCCTTGTTCCCTTTCAGAGTAGACATAAATGCATAGTCTTGTCTTCAAATAGCTCATGCTTCTACATTTTCACAAAAACGATCATTTTTGTTGACTATAGGGTGGTGACAAATAAGCAGTTGCAATCCTTTTGAACAGGCAGTTTAAAAAACCTCCCTGGAAAGCTGAAACTCTTCTAGAATGATTTAAGCTGAGAACTTTTGCGCCCCACTGCTGATGGGGAATAGACTGTATACACACACAGAGCTGGAAAGGGGCTTAGGTGATAAAAACTGTTTTACTTGAAGGTAATTAAGACTTCATGTGGCCTCATTGAATAGTTTTATCTCTCAATTTCTTGATTAAATCCTATCTGAGAAAGGACATTAGCTTTAGTGAGGCTTGTTTTCCATGCAATCACTGTGCTGCTAGTACTGGTTTTATTCACGTCTGCATTTCTTTAAGTCTTGTTCTATTAATTCTCTTTCCTTAAGAGGAATGAAGCATTAATCAGCTGGTGCATTTAGTACCTACTTACATTAATATCTAGACAATGCAGTGATTTGGAATTCTTTACACCTATTTGCAGGTTTTTCATTATATTTCTTAGTGTCTCGAGGATGCCTTTCCTCATGACACTTTACAATAAGCCTTTGCAAAATGAATAGCTTTCATTATGAAATCAATGATATTCCCTCTAAACTTCAGGGGCAATGTCAAAGAAAAGCTACTATAATTGCTAATGCTGAGCAGCTTTTTATGACCAAACTCTACTTTCCAGATGTCACAGCAATACAGTCATCAACTTCCTCAGCATTTTTGCCCTCCCTTGTCACTACAGCTCTCTTTCTCAAGAAAGTGGTTGTCAGCCATGTCTTTTTCTGTTCTTATGTCTTTACTCTGTTTTCTGTTTGAATTAAGCCATAAAGCTATCATTTTAAGCAGAAATGGTGTAAAGTTTATGCCTGTGACTCTGCATAGCAGGAACCTCTGACCCCTGCCTCTCCTAAAACGTGATATAAGGATGAATTTTAATTTTGAAGCAAAAATGTAGCTATTAAGAACTTGGTGTATTAATTTTAATTCCTTTTTGTTTTGGAAGATCTGCCATGCAGACACTGAGTACTGCTTGTGACCAGCCCGCTACACTCCACTCTTCCAAGTACTGTCTCAGGTGTTAGAGATTTTAATTTGAGGTAGGGTCCAAAATAGCAGTTTTAAGGAGCCAAATCCAGTGTGCTGAGTAGGACTGGCCCCTGCTGCATGCACTGGCTGGCTCCAGCTGTAACACAATGCTCAGTTTGATCCTGCCTGGCACATGGACTCTGGGACCCAGAGGAATTGGCACAGGACCTCCCAGGATTGCTGTGTCAGCTGTAGACACACAAGTTCCTCAAAATTCTGATATAGAATAAATTAGGCACATTTTCTCTTAAAGGGGGCCTTTGATCTTATCTGTTTATGTATACCAGCAACAGAGGGAATGTGGACTAATAGGTTTGGTAAAAGCCTCAGGAACTCAGCAGCTGTTCATTAAATGCAGATACTGTGGCTGTTCCACTTTTCAAGATCTTTCTAAGGTGCAAAACTGCGTTAGCCTGCTCTCTCTCAGAGAGACAAGGTTTCTTCCACTTCCATTTGTTAAGGTAATCCTCTGGTTCACTAGAAAGTGCAATTGAAATCCTAAAAGTTTTTCAGCATCTTGGTATTCTCTTGATTAGCATTCTCTTGATTATAAACAGTTTAATGTGTCTTCCTATTTTTAATGCAGAAATAGACATCTGATTCATTAATTTTTTTGCCTTCTTTGAGGCTGTTGAAATGTGAAAAAGATGAGTTAGCTGCCCCTGGCTACAGTGGGGGCTGTAATGGACATGGTGACAGCAGACTTACAGCAGGATCATGCTACCAGGCATTACGATTATGTTTCACTCAGGGAAGTTACTTTGACTCCTTTGAGTAACAGCTGTAGTTAAACAACTCTTTAAAGCCCGTCTCAACACCGTACATATTGAGATGGTTGAATTTTTGTCATAACCAGGGTACCATACCTATGGTTTTCTTGATGCTCTGTTTCACTTCAAAGGCTTACAATCGTCTTATCTCATTTCCTGCCTTAATTGCTTTAAATGTACTGACAAGCACAATTGACCAATTATTAGTACTTTTCCTCATCTTGTCTCATTTGTTATCCATGATGCTCTTCCATGTTGTAATTACTTTTCAATTTTTCATGACTCAAAATAGGAGATGTACATAATGAATACAAATAGCAAATTGATTAAATGTAACATGCATTGTAGCACCAGTGAGATTGTCATTTGTTATTAATGAGAGAGATTTTTCAGGTGCTGGTGAAAAGGCTTGTGATGCACAGCAATCCAAACCTAACAGTGTAAGGCTTTGGCTGACTTTCTGCAGTTTTATTGTGATCCAACACAAAAAGAAGCTGTGCATGACTTTCAAGATAGATTCGTATTCCTCCGTTTTGGTGCTATCTTAACTTTTGGGGCTTTAATAGCAAAACATGCAAGTCAGGTTAACTGGGAATATTCCAAAAAATGGTGTGTTGCAGTAAGGCACCAAATGTCAAGGCTGAAGTCATTTTGTAGGAGTTAAAATATTGATTTTTACGAGGCTGAAACTAAATGAGTCCTTGGCCTGAGCTGGTGTCCAGCAGCACAGTAGTCATGCAAGAAATACAGGAGCCTGCTGTTCAGGTCTCTGTGCCAGATTTAACAGGCACACAAAGACTTAGTCCTGCATCCTTGTTAAGTCACCAGCCATCAGGCAGTGCACTGCTCCAGAGCTGTGTTCTTCTGCTCCTGGTCAAACTGGTTCATCGCACATAAATAAATAAACATTGAAAACTGGTCTTCTATGTACTGGAGGGAAGTATTTACTATTAGAGTTGGTGGTTTTAAGAGATCTCTTCCACCCCAATGTGTGACAAGAAGCATGTTTGATAGCCAAAATTTTCTTTTGTGGAATGAGGGAAGTTTTTTTCATTGTATTGCCGAGAAACAAGATAGAAAGGCTTAAAAGTGAAAATGGCAATGCAGGAAATTACTTCCAAACCTTGAGCCTTGAGCCTTAAAATCCAAACAGCTGAATCCTTGTCCCCCACATGAAGCTCCCTAATTTCACTGTGGATTAACAAAGGTTTGGGTTTTTTCGGAGTCAGAGCCTTGATAGTACTTTAGTTCTTTATTGATGTACATTGCTTTTGCTGCATTAACTTCAAAAATATTTGCACCAGGTGAAGGTCTGACTCATGGTCAATTTGTTCTAGCCATGGACTATACTCAGTTAAGAACAACAAAAACCAGTTTTCCTTCCAAATTATGTGTTACAGTATGAATATCAGTATTATTTACCTGAATCTAAATAATTAGCTGAAGATTAAACCTTGTTATTTAATTCTTTCAGCTTCTGCTTTCATAAGTGAATGTAGAGATTTTATTAGCATTATTTAAAACAAAAATTTTGATCATAAAGCCTTTGAAGAACTAAATCAAAATGGTATGCATTTGTTATACAGCACAAGAAGAAAAGAATCTCTGAAATTTACTCTGAAATTAGAGACTTTAATCTGCATAATTTATACACTGAGTATTCATAAAATGACTACAATTGAAACTCACCTGTCATCAAAAGTAAAAGGATGGAAACAATAGCTAAGACTGAGGTGAGGAAATGGTATTATGGATGTTATTTCCTAAATATTTGCTAAGGAACGGTTTCTACCAGTTACTGAGGAAATTAAGGGAAAGTGACAAAGCAACAATCATTTCCAAGTAATAGTTCCTTTCTTTTCATTATCTGAGCTGTCTGCCCTCGGATCTGCTGCATTGTTCAGATTTAGAAACATTTCCTGCTGTCCTAGACAAGGCAGGGACTGTCCAGGCAGGCGGGGAGGAGAGCTGGGCTCCTGCGGGGCCGCTCCCCCCGGGCTGGGCTGGCTCTGCTGCCGCCCCGGCAGCCCCCTGGCTGTGCCCACACGGATGGGGAACCGGGCCAGCCTCAGAGCTGCACTTGATCAACCCGGTCAAAACTGGGATTTAATTTTCAAATAATAAGATGGACTTCCCCCATTCTGCTTTTTGGGGTTTTTCCTGCCTCCTAACCACCCAGAAGGACTGGATTGCTTTTTCCTGCCTTTGGAAACACTTTTGGCTCTTCAGGGCTTTTCGTCTTTGCCCTGCTCCAGGCAGAGGTTATCCTAGGAGTGCCTGTTTTATCTCCAGAAGGGATCTCATTGCTAAACAAGAGTCCTAGGCAGGATTTACACCCTTCCTCTGGAAACACCAGAAGCTTGTGTCAATTCCTTCTCTTTCACATTCCTGTCAGCTTGTCAGGGACTATCATTCATTAAAAATGCAACAGAGGAAACCTGACAGGATTGGTCTCTTGGTGCTACAACAAAATAAATATTTAATAATGACACGATGATACATTTCCACTAAACAGCTGACATGCTGCACTTCAGCACAATGGGCTAATAGTTCTCTTTATGACTAAAATGCTTATGCAACAGGAGGATGGACCAAAACCCAGTGAACCAATGCAGAGGCAACATCTTATGACTGAAGTGGCAGAAATCCCCAGTGATTTTCTCACCAAATATGACTTTTTGTGGACTCTGAATTTCAGTGTTCTTGGCCCAGAATTTTTAGGTGTGTTCATCCAACGGTGAACAGATGAACGTGCACTGTTCATCCAACGGTGTGCCATCCACTAGCTGGAACTACTATGCCATGTCTCCAGACCTTGCACAGATTCCAGGTGCTTGTTCCAGATGTGTTATTAAGGGTTTAGTGACAGCTGTAGCTATACTCTTCAATAAATTCTTCTTTAAATTATGAATTCCAAATTTGGAAATATTATACATTATCATGTAAGTCCATGAATTGTTCCACTGACAGCTTGGGAGACTTTGTGGAGTAGAAAATTATCAAGTTTCATCATCCTTTCTCTTCCATTTATTCACTTTTTCTCATGTATAAGGTCATGTGACTAGGGGCAGTTTGATTTGAGGGAGAAACAAGGTATTTTTGCCTTTAAAAATGTACCTTTTTCATGTACCTATCAAATTCAGTTTCCTCTAGTCTTCCAAAGTATTTCTTGAACATTACCATTTGAAACTGGACTTCGTTCATAACTGGAAAATTGTTTAAAAATATTTTTCTTCTCCTGGCCCTTTACCCTTTATTTGAAATGATGTAAATAACAAAAGCCAGCCAACGATATTTAACAGTCTGGTCAAACTTACTGCTTCTTCACTACTTGTATTTTTACTTCTTTGTTCAATAACTCAGGACACCACACAGAATGACCAGTTCGAGGTAGGTTAGAGCACAGTAGTTATTTATCCAATTAAATCCAGCTCTTCTCTACACCCATGACTGAAAAATCCGTGTCCCTCAGTCAAGTGAGGGTGAAGGCCAGGCAGTGTGAGCAGGCACAGAATGTTCTCCATCCCACCTGTGGTGACACTGGTCTGGTTCAGCCTGAAAAAGCAGATTGTACAGAATTGGGTAGGTGAAAAAGCAAAATTGTACAGAGTATGGGTAGGTGGATAGACCTGACACAAGACCTGCTACATTTCCCCTCTGAGCTACTTTCACATCTGGGGCCTCCAGGCTGAGTCTTCAGCTAGCAGTGCATCTAATATATGTGCAAACAAAAGGAATCTTTCCCTGCCTTTCTTTTCAACTTACAGAAATATTCTAATTAGTTATTTCAGGTGGGAGAAGGGAAAGGAATGTGAAGCAGGGCAAATGTGCGACTGTTGACTTTGCAGTAGTTCTGTCAAAAAAATATATTCTACTTTTAATACACACCATTTGGAAAGCAAAGCCCCTTTTAAAATGCTTCAGAACTCATGTCCTTTTTAATTGCCTGGAATTCATGGTGGCTGTGTGAGAAAGCCATAAACATATACAATCATAAAAACACATTTAGACAACCCAAACAGAATCAGTGCCATATTATTTTAGTTTATTATTCCTGGTGGAGTGCAGATTGGTCTTCCTACTTTGATATTTATTTATACCAAGGAACTACAAGAACATAAATGCCACTCTTGGGATAATCCTAATGCTGGGGCCGAGCAGAATACACATTGCATCTGTCTCATTTGCAGTAAAATGAAGGAGTGTTTAGGTGTAATCCTGCTAATGAAGGACAAGTTGAAGGTCAAATGTAGCCTTCAGAATGAATGTGTCACTGTGAAGCTGAGAGAAATGTAATTCTGCAATAAAAAGTTTTCTTAAAATATCAAATAACTAAGATACAAAAAGGGAAAATCTAGCTCTTTGATTTTATTTTTCTTTTTTCTTTGAAGCCACTCAAGGATTGTGTTCAAGATTTTAGTGCTCATATGAAAAATTAATGATGGGTTTTTGCTAGACAGAAAGCCTTTTTATTTTGCACATGATTAACAAAGAAAACTCAATGCAAAAGTGAGACGTTCAGCAGGGGGTGGTTCTCTCAGAGTCCAGCTCACAGCTTCACACCATAACATTTATTGACATGGGAAAATACCCACTTTTATCCAAAGACAGTTAAACACATAGGATATGTGCAGAGCTGTACGTACCGAGGAACAAGGAACAGATTCTCCACAAAGGAAAATGTCAACCAAAATAAACAAACAGCCTAGCAGCAGGCTGGCCCTGCGCTGCCTCTGGGCTGCTTCGAGTCTACTGCAGAGCCAAGTGCAATGTTAGTCTTTTGCTAGTTATTGTCAGGATGTAGATTATCAGCTGAAAGGCTGCAGGGTGACTTCAGACAGTCTGCCTGCAGCAGAAGAAAAGCCAAGGACGTGTAGGCAGTATATAATACAAGCCAGAGCTGCACTCTGCTCACAGGCTGGTTTGATTTCCTGTTCCTCACCTGCAAAGGTCTCATTTGTGGGGGTCTGGGTACTTTTCCCACAGGTCTTTTCCCACAATGTAAAATCACAGAGTAAGCTCACATGAGCTTGTGTAACTGAAAGCATCCTGCTTTAACCCTGTCATTCCTGTGCCCACCCCTCAGTTTTAATAACTTCTTGTTTTGATCTAGTCAGCCAACTCTGCATTGTTGGGAATTCAGAAGGGCCATCTGCTACCCATACATTCGAGAAGAAAGCCACACAAAAAAAGGTATAAATTTTACAAATTATAATGGAATTATAATGAGTTTTACTTATTTAAGATTAAGAAAAGACAAACATCTGTTACTAGTGTGTATTTATGATTTGTCCCTAAATACAGGAGCCTTTTATAAATATCTGTTAATTACAACAGTACACTGCAAAGAGCTGAGTGGGCTCATAAACCTCAGGCCAGGCTTGGAGTTCTGGTGTCAAACAAGAATGAAGCAGATCACTCTGGACAAACTGGACCAGAAAACTTTCTTTTCTTGTTATACTAAAAAATGGAGAATGACATTCACTCCCCTGCTCCTCCCATCCTGCCCTCTCTCCCACCCACCCAAGACCATTATGAACTACAAGCTCTGTTTGCAGGTGGGTTCCAAGAGGAGTTTTGAAAACACTATGCATAAGTCCTCATTAAAGGCACAGAAGTCTCAAACAATAGAAGCCTTTCATATAGAAACTTGTTTTCCTTAAAACTACATTCCCATAGGCAGCAAGGATGAAGGTTTCCTATGCAAGCTGAAGTGACTCTTGCTTTAGAGGTAAGGAAACCTGAAGAATGTTTAAGTTGATAAGAACTGGCCTTGAACAGGAGGACACAGGGCGGAGTGTCTAAGTTATAATTTCTAAATGATAAAGAATCACTTACCCTATATAGCAAAAGCCAAAGCCACAAATACAGCACCTGATAATAGCAGTTATGAGCCTTTCCAAAAGATTTCATTTTTTTGTCTGATTTAGTTATGATTTGTTTGCTTGAACACTTCTTTTGAAGTTATCTCCAGTGGTGGCACTGAGGTGCAGTGACTGGTGTACAGTTATAGAACCAGGCTGGCAGGATGATTGAACTGGCTGACTGCCATTTTCACAGCAACTGGTTTTTTTCTTGTGGATTTTTAGATCAGATCCCTGCAGGAACAGATTGAGTGGAGTTTTTATATTGTTATTATGACTGTTTTGGTATTGCAGTAATGATTTCTTGATATTTGATAATAAAGCCTTGAGATAATAGCAGTGGAAGCCTCAGTGTAGCTTTCATAATCTATTGATTTTGTGGCTTTTTTCAGGGTGAATTTTTTTCTTTGCTATCATTGGTTGCTTGGTTTTTAAATTATTTTTGTGGGGATTTCTCTCAGTGCTTTTTCCTACCACACAGTGCTGCTACATATGAAGTATATACAAACAATGTGCTTATGTTATCCTGTCAAGGGCTACTAACCAAATACAAATACAACCCAAGTTTGGTCCTGTATCACTAAATTCAGCTGCACAAAAAACTGGATTAGACTCTATCTGAGAATTTCTGGATGATTTTGATACCATGAGATTATATTCCAGTCTGTAACTCAAAATTTAGACAGTAAGTTTTAGGAATGAGTATAATTTATATCCCTAAATTGGAATCTGTCTAAAACAGGAATGATATCACTGAGCGTAATCTGCAAAACACCCTGATTATTTTGGCAGGGAAGGCAGAATTTAATGACAGATTTGTGATCACCACGGTGAAGCACAGAACTAGAGACATGCCTGTGAGGGAGAGGTGCCCTGCGTTCCTGGAGCCTCCCACTCCTGGGAGCAGCTGGATCCCTGTTGCACCCTTGCCAGCCAAGAAGCTGTTTCTGCCCTGCCGTGTCCAAATTTAGCCTCATGCTGGGGAGCAGCCAGCCCTGGTTTGTCCATCGCTGCTGCCAAGCAGATGGCACTGGCTGAGTTTTCCTCACCTTTGCTCAGCAAGAGCTCTAATTTGTGTGTCCTTCTGCTCCCCAGCCAAAAGTGGCCATGAAGTCTTACAGGCATGTATTTATTCTTGAGACTTAGAAAGCTTTTTTTACTCTAGCTGAGGTTGACTGACAGGCTCAAAAGTTCCTGTAAGGCAATATGACAGAAAAATAAGAACAGACAGACAGACAGTAATGGCATGACCCTCATTTCCTTAGGAAACTAGGATAAAAAAGAAAATGTGACCTCAGACTCTTTGCTGAGGGCTTCCCCTTTGAAAGCCAGGATGAGAAAGATATATCCTGGATCAGAAGAGACATGTGGAGATTACTGTATTCTTGTGACTATATTAAAGGAGTCAAGAAAAGAAACTAATTGTGAATAACTTTTAAGTCCTGTTAAATTACCACTATTATTAAAATTATTAATAACAATACTATTGTATTTACTTTTCAAAGGAAAAAATGGTGTCATGGTACAGTTACAACCAGAGAGGGATACTTTGGGGACAGAATGCAGAGGATTCCCCTGCCCAAGGGACAGACTGAGGAGGGGGTTGCTGTCCTACAGTGGGCTGAAACCATGCAGCAGGTAAAAACTGAGAAAGCAGGCTGGAGTCACTGTCCCTCCCTAGGTGAGGGGTGCACACAGCAGAGAGGGGTCCCCTTTTTGCCTCAGGTAACAGAAGCAGAGTGGAGTGAGCTCAGGAGAGAAAAGCCCCATGTCCTACCCAGACTCCCCTCACCTACACATTGCAGTAGCTCACAGGCAGCTTGGAACCACTTTAGGTGGGTGTTCTGTATCTGCATGACTGGACTTTAAGGCTTTATTGAAGCTCTTCAGTCAATTCAGCAGTGACCTTGAGAGATCCTCTCAGATGTGCTGGCAGTTGTGTAGTTGATGCATTTCCATACAAGACACTAAACCCTTACATATTGGAAAAGTCATTCAGTCTGTTAGAACTTGCATGGAAAAATACAAATATTTCATAAGGACAAGTGGGCAGATTATTCTCAGGGTATTGATTCCACATTTTGGTCTGCTGAAAACCTGCTGCTAAACAGACCTCCCTACTGGAGAGGCTGAGCAAGATGGGCATTTCAGAGAGAGGCTCTGGGGATTTACTGATTGCACATGAAAACCCTAATCATGAAACAGCAAAGATTGAGCATGCTGTTGCCACTGCCATTTGCATAAAAAGGTAACACTTCAGTGTTGGGAAGCCAGGACATTTCAGAACATTAACAGCAGCTGTCCCTTACCACATCCAGCAGGGCAGCAAGTCCCTCAGGCTTCTCATTTTCCAGCGTCTAGGGAACTGGGACAACACATACATAAAGTTTTCTATATCGTGGTCTATAACAAGTAAGTTAGCAAATATATTTGCCATAGTAGATAGATACTGAAAATGAAACTCTTATCTCCAGCAAACCTGCAGAGTAATGTTTTCTCTCTTACTGGAAAACAGCATCAGTTTGGGAATTTGAAAGGGCTAATTGGATTTCTATTTGATTCTTGTCATCAATTGAAGTTAATTCAATTAATTTCAATCAATTTTTTAATCAAATTCTTGTAAACTTTCCTTCCTCCTGACGTGATAGTTTTGTCAAGTGCAGTTCTCAGTTCCTCGCAGATGGGATTCAACAAGGGATCTCAAGCAGCAGTAGGTTCATGAAGTACTTTACCAAATGGGGTCCTGAAACACATCAGACCCTTAAATGCCAGTTTGGCCTGCTGAGAGAGCAGTGAATTCACTCCTCATCTGATGAGAGGTTTCAAATCATCAGTTCAGTGGGAGAATCTTTCTGTTGTGGGGATGAAAAGCTCAGGGGACCTCACTCATGCTCAGTGGTCTTGTAATTAAATGTTACACACTTGATGAGCACTGCATTGTGAGCCTCAAGGCTAATTTACATGTTACCACCAAAATGTCTTATTTTATTTTGCTTGTAAAAATACTACACAGGCATCATTGCATGTCATTGCAAATGGTTTGTATCAATAATGCTTGGGTGACTCTCAAAATTACTAAAAGCTGTACATAATTACTGCTAAAAAGCCCTGTGCAGAACCCATAATGCTTCCTCCACAATAGCTGTTTTATGACTAAGATGGCTTTCCTGATGTGACTGACAATGTTAGGATAAATAAGCAGCCTGGCAGCAAATAAATAATAGCTTTTTGGGGAAACAAAGTAGTTTGATTCAATTATAGTATTACATGTATCATTAAAGTGTGTCACTTTTCTGAGAGTAGCCCATAATTCAAAAGACAAAGGCAGGGTAGGATGAAAGAGAGAAAAATTAAAGTAAATAGGAGCTCATTGTAAGAATGGTGAGAGATATGATGTCAATATAAGGTATTTATTGGCACATTTAAATGCTTTATGTTGTAAAAGTTGCTTTTAGTGGTTTGGGACACATGATTCATGTCACTCTTTACTCAAGACAAGTGGAAAAAGAAGCTTGTCAAGGCTCTGGGATCCATTTAGCACGTATGCCTGTACCAGTTTCATGTTCTGAGGAGGTTATTCCACAAATAGCGTTTCCATGCAGGCAGATCAGATGGACTTAACTACCTTTTCTTCTAATTCTCTATTTCTTTAATACTCTCTAATACTGACTTCAAAGCAATGCTAGAGCACTGCAACACCATTTATTGGAATATATTAATAATAATAAATTACAGTTTCATTCACTGTATTCCAGCTCTTAGAAGAATAAACAACCTTGTGCAGATGCAGAAGAAAGGCAGAGAAATATGAGATGACTTACCCACTGTCTGCAGCAGGTGAGTGAAAGAATTAGATATAGAACCTCTGGCCTTTCTTCCAAATAATCTTTCCTGTGTTTGTTCCACAGTAAAATGATTTTGCTTATGTCCTGTCTCAGAAATATGAAACATATGCAATATGCAAAGCAGCCAATTGGACTGCCTTTTGGAATATATCATCATTTATGAACGGCGCATCTTGAAACCTAAACAGATTGTGTGCAATTAATTGCAAACTGTCAAAGAGACTACAGCACTTTACTGCCAATTTGTAAATAAACCCAGGTATGCAAAAGGACTGAGGCAAGTGAGGTGAGTTTCTGTGGATAAGGGGAAGGCAATGCGCAAATGCAATGCAACACAATTTTTACACTTCAGCCTTTAAGAATTTTGCTGACCCTGGAAGAAAATGGTATGGTGCAGAGTCATTCAGTGCAGTTAGGTTTCTCTGTAGGTAAATATTTTACATAACCTAAACGAAGAACTCTCAGCTTGCTTGAGAAGCAAAAATAATAAAGAAGTTATGTGTGAAAAGACAAACGTACTTTTAATTAAAACCTTGGGAAATACGTGTGCATTTTTGTACCTTAAAGATGTGCTGAACAATGGTGATGATGATGTGCAGACAAAGCAGATTCCCTCTATGTCCTGATTATGACCCTCAAATGATCTTTGTTATAAATATGCTCATGCTGGTGGCTGGCCAATACCTGACTGGATTCCTTATCCGGTGCTGTCTCGCTCCCTTTGTATCACTACTGTTACCATCCTACCTCTCATTGTTCCCCTCATAATATTCAATAAATACAATATGTTTGGTGCCACTGCTGATCTGCTGAGCCAGTCAGTGGCTGGCCCAGTGACTCAGGCGTGGTCTGAGCTTCAAAAGAAAAATGATGATGTCTGTCTTTCTAGGTTTGAACCCCTCCGGTGAACAGCTTCACAAATGTGGTACAGACCTTCAGTAATTACTGAAACAGCAGTTTGTCACAAGCTGCCCGCAGCACTGACGGACAATCTGCTGGTGGATATAGTTAGAGGAAGGAATATGTAAGAAAACACGACATTTGTGACAGGCTTAACTTGGATTTTTTGTTTCAGGGGATGAAATGTACATGTGGAGGCAGTGTTGATGAAGAGCTAGGTACCCATATTCATTAACTATCCCTTCCACCATTGTGGTATTTTAGATATATGCAAAAATTACTCCATTGTAAATAAGAATTTGGCCTAAGTAGCAGCGACAATTACGTGAAGTGCAATTTGTATCTCCTCAGAACTTCACCTTTATCAGCAGTTTCCAAAGCAAGTAGATTTAGCCTTTGAGGAAGAGGAGTTCTCCCTGCATATCCCTGACACCCTTCACGCTGGTGCCATGGAGGGTGTCCTTGTGATGCTCAGCAAATAAAAAATCTCCTCTCCGTTCCCCTGAGCCTTGTACCAGGCCCAGAGCTTACTGCAACACACAGGCACTTCCCTGTGCTCTGTGAACCTGAAAAAAAATGCAATATAAAAGTCCTCCTCATGTGAAACAATTCTCTTTATTCTTTTTCTGCCCTAATCTTGTAGCACAATTGCAGTTCCAGAAATGACACAAAACACTCAAGTCCATGGATGGTGAGGTAAATTCAAGGTTGAGAGGAGATGAAAGAAAAAATGGACTCTGAGCCTGATAGGCTTTGGACGGAACTTTATAGGGAACTGGTACACCAAAGGATGCTGTTGTGGGGGGAACCGCAGGACCAGCTGGCTGCAAAGTTAGAAATCTAGAATTGAGAGGGCAGAATTCCCTGCTTCACCCCAGGCAAATTAATAGTGACTTTTTGTTTCACAGCTTAATATTGAAACAACGTTGCTCCAATTATTCAATTGAAGACATTTTGTTTTCTGTGAGAGATATTCTTTCCTCTCCAAGTTAAGGTGCTTTGCTTCCAGGATTTTTTCTTTTTAACTCGATTGCTCTTGGCTCTAGGGACAGCAGGTTTCCTTCAGAAATGGCACAAACAGTTACGCTCCTCCAGCCTTCATTAACTCAAACTTTCGAAATCCGCGTGCCCGCGTCCCCTAGTTTGTTATTTTGTTTGCTGTACTGCTGGAAAGTGCTCGTGTTCCACCAGAAAAGGCTCTCCGGTCTGCAGCTCTCGGATTTTCTCTCTCGAGTCCCTCTGCCCCGCAGCTTTGCTGCTGCCGAGGTCGGAGCGGAGCCACCGTCGCCCGCCGGCCGCTGCAGGAGCCCGGCGCTCCCCAGCGCTGCCCGGAGCCACAGGGATCGTGCCTGAATGACTGCTGGGGGCTGGGCTCTCCTTCAGAGCCACAAACAACCCTTTAAAATACCCGGAGTGCTCAGAAGATGGCAATGTGCTATGCTACGATTTCAGCAAGCAGCAGCTGAACACTGGGCATAATGACAGCCCCCCCTTTCTGAACAAACGCACTGAGCGTCCTGAACAACCCAGCCTTAGCCCCTGACCGTGTCCATTAGCGTCATTTTGATGCACTGTGATGAATGCAGAGATCCCTACCCACGAAGAGCAGAGTTCAGGAAGCAGCATGGCACAGTGTCCATGTGCTGGCTGACACGTCTACCCCACAGTTACCAGGCTACTGGTTTTCAGACGAAAGTCAGGAGAAATAGCTTGGCACTCAGGGTTTTGCCTCCCCTTTCTCCTCTTAGCCACTGAAGTAATCATTTTCAACTGAGCGTTTTTATCTTTATCTGTAGTTGCCAGTGTCTTTAACTGTTCAACCCCATTCCTCGTACCTCTACCCCTGCAGGTGCTCCTGGAAACTGAGGAGGAGAGCTGCACCACCCGTGTCTATTGCCAGCAGGACTCTGTGGTGTCCTCAGCCCTGGTGAGGTACCAGTGTGTGGTGAGGAACACTGATGGTATCCTGGGATATTAATGTGTATGTCATGTAGTGCTTACATGCCACAAAGATTTTGGAGGGTAGAATAGGGAGAATCTATTCTTTTCTTTGGAAACAGCTTTCCTCCTCCATCGTCCCTTGACATCTGCTTCTCACAACAGGCTTGTGGTGCAATGTGCACTTCTCTCCCCTACAAAGGCTCTGCTCCTTTTAGAAAAGGCTTCCAGAAGGATACTGACAGTACTGAAATCCCATTCAGTCTGCTTGATTTTTAGCAGCCCTACTCAAGTGCCCTGTAGAACAGAGAGGAAAATTTTCCCTGCTCTCTGGAGTAAGGTCCTCCATTACCATGTCACGAAAGAAAACAGGCTGCTTGGTAGCTAAGGAAAACTGCTGAGTTTAAACCTGAGATAAGTCTCTATCATTACACTAATGAGCTCACTGGTGGGACTTTGTAAAATTTTATGATAAAAAGTAGCTGTAGTCAGTGTTTGATGGAATTTACTATTTTACTTTTTTTGCTGAAGATAAACATAACTACTACTCATTTTCCCATTCAAACCTAAAGAGAAATAAGTGTGGGAAGAACTGTCCCAGTAGATTCAAAGATTTTGTAAGTAATCCGTAATTATTAAATTTTTTTTTACCATGGGTTGGTCTAAATTCTTCTGGGAAAGGCTATAGACACTTAACTGGTTGAATAACAAATAAGTTACTCAGAAGAAGTCCTTAATGAAATACTAATATTTCAGGATTTTAATTGTTTGTAACTTATTGTTACAAGTTAACATCCTAGATCTGGTAGTTCTGTCAGATTTGATTTCTGATGGAAGTGTGCCCTGGGATGCACCCTGGGGTTGCCCTGTGGTAGTTTCTGAGCCAGGTACCACATATGTCCAATATGTGCAGTGAATAAGGGGAGTATCTAATAACCTTTGTTATCGGAGACTGTCAGAGCAGTAAATGACAAGTGTTAAGGAAATCTCCCAGCTACTGTAGGTTACAAAGATCTATTCTGTTCTGAGCCAGAATAAATGAGTCTGGCTGGAGAGAGCAACCCTGCCATGAAACTAGCAAAAACGGAAGAAAACAAAAGGGTGAGAGTAAGCAAAGTGGAAAAAAGATGTCTCCAGCTAAAGGATTGGAAAACTAACTCAGGTTGTCATCCATATGTGCCATGAAATGACAGCATGTTTTTCCTCCCTCTCTGTTTTTTTTTTTTATTTCTCTGCCTATTCCATTTGAGGTGTTTAAACTCCACATAATCACTGGTCCAACACCTAGAAAAGGTGGCCAGAGAGCAATACAGTGCATGGGCTTCATTGCCTGTGACCACTCACTGCTGCATGCAGACAAGAAATAAGCCCTCATGAAATATTCCACGTGGTGGTTGTCCCCCTGCAGCCTTGTTTTCTACCTGAGGCAGCTGTACTTCTGCAGGGCTGTCTCAGCCACCTCATCCTCCAAACAGTCGTGGATTCGTGGCTTTAACTCATGCCTTTAGCAGCAATTTGGGAAGGGGGGCTGGGGTGTGTGATAGGCACTAACCCCAGAGCAGGAACAGCCCAAAGGAAACAGTGAACACGGACACTTGGCTGTGGGTTTAATGCTGCCAAAAAGAAAAGGACAGACAAAAAGGAAGAAAGGATGTAGCAACCAGGAGAAAAGTGTACGGAATGGATACATGAGGGACAACTGGTTTGTGGGCTGTCACTGAAGTACTTCCCAACTCCATGGGTCCTGCAAGCACTGGGAATATGGCAGACCAAAAAAAAGGATCCATGTGAGAGATTATAAAGTGGTTGAGAAGCTGGTCTTGCATGCAACTGATCAAAACCACTATAACATTTCAAGAACACATTGCATTTTGCATGAAAATATAGTCAAATCCATGGCTATTGTATCTTTGTCTTCATATGGCTCATCATGAGATTTTAATTTCCTGGTACCTAAATGTTTGTCTACCTGCCTCCTCCCCTCCATCCTGCCATCCCTTTGTACCCAATACAGAAGTGCAGAAGTGTTGCCCTAGCTGCTCTTCCCCGAGAAGAGCAGCCACTAGAGGGAAAGATGCACACGAAAATTCCCCTCAGCACTTCTGGGGCTTCCTCCGTAAGTAAAAAAAAAAACCAGAATTTTACCCAGCATTTGTAAGGTGGTCTGATTTATCCGTTCAGATAAAGTACATTGAATGAGATTATTTTTAGTATTGCAGTTGCACCGTACATCATGAAACACAGCCAAAATTAAGACCCAGGGAAAAAAAAAATCATTGGCTAAATTACACAGAGGAGATTGGATTACCTGTTCAAACAGAGCTCTTAATTCTGTGTATAAATAGAATCCACAAATACAAGTGCACTGCAGTAGAAAATAAAGCCAGCCACTGGCCCCTAATAGCCCTTAATTATTAGGAGTTTCAGTTAACATTTGGACAGCTTTGGTCTTAATTCTTTTAGGTTTGAAGAGGCAGCATGACTGAGGTGGCCCCATTTACAATTACAGTGAGCACACATGCTGTTCCAGCCCGTGCTGGCTTTAGCTGAGTGTTCTCTGGCAGCTTGGGTTGGGATTTTGCCCTGTTAAAATATAATTACCTATCTGAATGGCCACTGATTTCCAGTTTGAGTTGTTCATTTGTAACAATGCACTTGTTTTGACCGAAGTCCATGACAAGAAAAACAAATCGAGCTCCTGACCTTGGCATCATTGCTCACTTAGGAAATTTTTGTACCCGAAAGAAAATCTGCTGATATTCCATGCAAGTAATAAATTATCTCACGTCATCAGTCAATACAGCAACAGAGATCTGTTGCTGTGCATGCCATCAGTAAATGCAGCTGTAAAACAGACATCTCAAGGTAAGACTGAAATCCAATGTTACTTAAAAAAAAAAAAAGCTTGATAGTGCTATACTACACATGGACAATTATGGTTGTATAAACCGGAATGTTTAATATTTGTCTCAGGGATGGTGTTTTCAAATGCCCTCAGCAGTGAGCTAATATTCTTTCCCATTTCTAAAGTTGCCCAATGCAATATACATGGGAGACAAGAAGTCAAATACTGTATTGCAGGCAGCCAGTAAAATGTAGCAGATGAAATTTATTATTAAGTTATCTTAATAAGCTGTGTTGTTCTTCAAAATATACAAACCTCACTACCTGTATAGCCCAATGAACCTTCAAGGCAGATAATTTGACATTAATTTACTGCTGCAATCCCCACTTTGGTTAAGACCGTGTTACTCTTTCCCCTTTGGCCTTCTGGTTTGTAACTACCTGTATCCATCAAAAATTCCCACTCCTGAGACTTGGGTTTGCCACAAATGTGAACTGCAAAAGGTGAATTTTTATTTCAACATTTTATCACCATTTTTTTTAACATTACAAAACACATGAAGGCACAGGGATAACACTAAGCTTATTTTGTTTGATATTCTCTCAGAAGCAAGATCTGAAAGTAAAAATCAGAACTATTTTTCTGTAGGAAGAAGTGCATGACTAATGTTAGGAAGCAACCTGGTTTCATTTGATCAAATAAAATTACAGAAGGGTGAGACAGGAATATAATGATCACCTGGCAGCTGTTGTCAGGCACATACCTTGGAAAGCACAGGCACTCTCTGGGTGTCCATGCTACTGATGAGTTTTACCCTCAGGGATGTCCTCTTTCTCCTGCAAGCACAAGTGAGCACAGGAGAATTCCCTTGGCCTGGTGCTGTTCTCCCCTGGCCCCTGAACCAGTCTGTCTGTGCCATTTTCTGTCTTTTCTCTGCTGACTATGACCTGCCCTGGCAGGCAAGTGGCACAGCAGGTCCCGGGCCTTTTTTATTCTGCAGCGTGGAACACTACAGGTAGTTCTGCTGGATGGCACCCTGGCAGTGCCCCTGCTCCTGCTCTGCACTTTTTCAGTGAACTCAGCCTGCTCTTTGAGATACCTTAATTGCTTGCTGTGGAGGCTGAAGGTGACACGATAAGCCAATCACCATAAATACATGCAAACCTCTCTTACAACAGCAAATCAGATGGTTGTAGATAGTGCACAGTATGGATCAGCAAGAGCTGTTTGGCTCTAAATCTCATTTTCACACATCTTCAGACTTTGTACAGAATCCCAGCAGATGCTTGGGAAGACAGGTATCTTAAGTTTATATGGGCATATATAAATCCCTGAATTGTTTTTTGCTGCTTATACTTCATAAACTAATACAGCACTGAACAAACTGAATTTCATATAAGTTATCCAGTTATGGACCAGACCTTGCATTTCTTGCTCAAGAAGGATTAAATCAAAAGGCAAGTAGTCTGTGAAAAGGTGAATTTATACACAGCACTGAACTCTTGCTAAATTATTCTCTTGAAGGAAAAATAACGGTTTCTGTATCTTTATAAAGGTATCTAATCTATATAAAAATATAGATTTCTCTATACTTGTTTTCAGAGAAGCTTATGCTTGTCCCCCTTAGAGGCTTTCTTCATGAGTGAAGCTAAAGTTAACTGTGTAGTGAGACTGAGTTCTAAGGATGATTTTCCTAAAACAGGATTAAGGCTCACCGAGAGCGTAATGGAGGGTGGGTAATGCTGCTGCTGTTTTGTAGCCAAACTATATTTTGGTTTCTACAGATGAAATTTTAGTACCTATGAGCTTTAAGCTTGCTTCTGTGAGAGATAAAAAAACAGGTGATTTTGGTCTCTCCATAGTTTTTTTTCTGGAACAAAATAAGCAATCCTCTTGTGAGCTGAGCAGGGCAGTAACCAGTCCTGAAGTGGTGCTTCAGGGACTTAATGAGGATCATTCAATTTATTCTGTTCCAGATTATGTCCAAGTTGTTTATTTTGTTTTTTTTTTTCTTTAACCTTGGGTGAAACATTAGGGGAGTTCTACAAACTCATAGTCTGTGGTTGATCTGTCAATACTGAGGTCAGGGCTAGTTACCACACAGTGGACAGTTCACATATTTTTGCCATATCCACAACAGTTTTTCTTAAAACCAAACACCAATGAGCTCTGCTTGATAAATATGTCCATTCCAGACTAACAGCCACACCACCTATTACAGTTTATTGACACCTTGACACCATTTCCATTGTATCTCAATGAAATTGCCCTCCTGTATCTCAATGACATTGACTAACAAGGCAGTTTGTAATTAGATGTGGTAACTTAACTCCTGGCCCTCTGTAAACATCTGGATTTGCAAATCTCCACTCCTAGATGGGGAGCTCTTTGCCACACGCCACTAATTATGCCATGTGCTTATGTATCAGTCCCTACATCCTCCTGCTGAGCATCTCTTCTTTGCTCCCAGTACGTGTCAGAGACTTTTGTCAATACAGAGAGAATCAACACAACTGCCTGGCGCTGCATGTGACATTTAATGAAAATGAAGTCAGGTCTAATTTGCATGGCAGGTGTTACTTTATTACAGCCAGAGCTGCAGAAGCTGGATGCTACAGTGCTAGTCAAGTGTGCAAGACTGAGAGTCGCTGACAACGAGGGTGTCTAGCACAGGAATCTTGTCTGCCTGCTCACCTCCTCTGTGAGGTAAAGTGACAATTTTGTTCATTTTTCCAGTTCCCCTGTTCTTGTTCTCTCTGGAAACTCTATCCACCATAGCCCTCGGAGTAGTCAAGGAGGTTGGGGGTAGAAGGCCCACCCAGCCTCCTGCCAAGGGGTCACCACACCAAACAACTTCCAGCTCTGGCAGATCGTCCTGGACTCAAATCCACAAGATACATCTAAAGAACTCTATAGCACGAGAGAACTGACTTCTGTCATGCACAAGAAATGTCTTACAAGAGAAATACATGAATATTTTTTATGAGTCATATGTGTTGAAAGAATATGGGGATTTTTTGAGTCAAGCACTCAAAATACTTAAAAGGGCAGAGTTGTGCTCCTTCAGTTTCCATTTCCCCAAGTCATTTCACCAAAACTGACAAGAATGCAAAATGCTCATTTTCACTAATTTTTATTTGGTTTAGCCTTATTAATATCCCTTAGAAATATTAATTTTATTTTAAAGTTTCTGATTCTGATTTTGGACTCAGTTAACACTGTCAGCAGCAATAATACATTGTAAATCTTAAGCTGATGTCTTGAAGTAAAACATAACACGCCTTCTAACAGGCTGTGGTTCCACCCATTCACTTTCTACTTCTCAGGAGAATTTTTGTTTCTGTTTTATTATCTCCCCAACTCCTTTCCGACCACTGTCCTTCCCCTAAAATCATTTCACCACTACACTGGTTTCCAGACTGCTTCACTGCTGAATATCTAAAGTGCGGGGTATTTTGACCCTCCCTGAGGAGGCTCCTGATGCCATTGGTTACCGCGACATGCCGTCCCCTCACAGCCAGCCAGTACCAACCCACGGGCAGACTGATACTTCTTAGACCCTGTCTGAACAACTTTACAAACACGCATTTAACTTAGCAGGGCAGTTATATGAATAAAGTTTTATTTATGGCAGTTTTCAGAGAGAGAGATCGCTTTCCCAGGTAAAAAACCTTGAATCACACAATCGGAACAACACAATAAAATAAAGTAAAGCCTTTACCAAAATTCATAATGATTTGCACTGGAGCCGAGTTTTGGATGACATTCAGTTTCCCAGAGAAGATGCTACAAACTCCATAAAAGTTTTTATCTCTGAAGTTTAACTTTGTAAACAGATCTGCCAGTTAGAAAATAACTCTGTTCCAGTCGTTTGTTTCTAATCTCTTCATTTACAATCCCGGGTGCTGATTTTTTGATGATGATCCAGAACGAACACTGGTCAGACGTCCACGGGGACAAAGCAATCTTTGCACTTTAGGAAACAACGACGGCCCTAAACGCGCGCCGCGGGCTGGACCCATGCGGGGCAGGGCACGGAGCCCCGGCCCGGACGGGGACTTTCCCTGCCAGCGGGGTGCTCTGCCGGCCAGGAAAGGCTCTAGACGCTGTCGGAGTTTCTTGCTCGGGAAGCCTTGCGGTTTGTTCCTCCCCAGAATGCGAACGAGGCGGCTGAAGAAGACAGCGGAGCCTGAACACTTCTGAAAGGGGACCCGTGGCAGCCCATCCCTCGGTGCGATCTCCAGCGGGAGGGGCGCGGGGTCACAGCCGGTGATGCGCTGGCTGCTCGGAGACGGCGGCAGGCCTTTGCCCCGCCAGCAGCCCGCTCCCTTCCACCCTGCCTCGCTCAGCTGCACCGCCGAAAGCCGCAGCCCCGCGCCCCGCGGGCCCTCGGCCNCCCGACGCCCCGGTCCGAGCTGCTCCGCGGGAACTCTCGAGCCCCACCCCACCTCAGCCCCGCGCGGTGCCGCCGCGCCCCGGCGCTCCTACCTACGCGGTGCGGGGCTGCGCGGTGCGGCGCGGTGCGGAGCGGTGCGGAGCGGGCGGCTGCCGAGCACCTGCTCCCGCGCCCGCGCCC